>PVHY01001557.1:132551-153660 GCA_004024945.1 Uropsilus gracilis | reverse complement strand
ATGTGGAGAGAAAGGAACACTACTACACTGCTGGTGGCAATGTAAACTAGTTCAACCACTATGGAAAGGGGTGTGGAGGACCCTCAAGCTAATGAAAATGGAACTACCATTTGACCCAGCAATTGCTCTTCTGGGAATCTACCCAAAAGAGACCTCAATGTGGGTACAAAAGGACACCTGTACCCGTATGTTTACTGCAACACAATTTATAATTGCAAGGTCATGGAAACAACCTAAAAGCCCCAAAACAGAGGACTGGATGAAAAAAAATGTGGTATATATACACGATGGAATATTACTCATCAATTAAAATGACAAATTTGACAACTTCATAACAACATGGATGCATTTAGAAGAAATCATATTAGCTGAAACAAGCCATAAAGAAAAAGGCAGAAACCAAATGGTTTCACTAATGTATGGGATATAGTGAAAAAAAATAAAATAAATAAAAGCCTTGAGGAAAGTCAAAACAAGCGAAGCACCAAAATGAAGTGCACAACTATGAACAGAAGGGAAAGGGGGGCAGGGAGGGGAGGGAGGGTGGGGGCAAACTCTTGAGATTACAAAGTTGTGAAATTTATATATAAATAAAGAAAAAGGGAAAAAAAACAAAGGAACGAAGAGAGAAAATGCAAATAAACAGAATGACAATGAAAAGCAGAGAAATTACAACAGACAAAAAAGAAATCCAAAGGATAATAAGAGATTACTATGAACAACTATATGGAAATAAATACAACCTAGATGAGATGGACAGATTCTTAGAAAGATAAAACTCTCCAAAAGTGAACAAGGAAGAAATAGAGAACTTAAATAAACCAATTACAAGCAGAGAAATAGAAGCAGTCATCAAAACTTTGCCTAAAAAACAAGAGCCCAGGACCAGATGGCTTTATAAATGAATTCTACCAGACATTCAAAGATGAAATAATGCCTACACTACTAAAACTTTTCCAAAAAATTGAGAAAGAAGGAAAACTGCCAAACACATTCTATGAAACAAACATCACACTATATCAAAACCAAATAAGGACAGCACCAAGAAAACTATAAACCAATTTCCCTAATGAACACAGACATAAAAATTTTAAACAAAATCCTGACAAATCGATTCCAACAATGCATAAAAAGCATTATTCACCATAACCAAGTGGGATTTATCCCAGGACCACAAGGATGGTTCAACATCCAGAAATCAGTTAACATAATACACCACATCAGTAAAGAGAAAAACAAGAACACACATGATCATATCAATAGATGCAGAGAAAGCATTCAGCAAAGTCCAGCATTCATTCATGATAAAAACCCTTGAAAAATTGGGCATTAAAGGAACATACCTCAACATAATAAAAGCCATCTATGACAAGCCTATGGCAAACATCATGCTAAATGGAGAAAAACTAAACTTATTCCAATTAAGATCTGGAACCAGGCAAGGATGCCCACTCTCCCCACTACTCTTTAGCATTGTACTGGAGGTTCTAGCTAGGGCAATAAGGCAAGAGAAAGACATAAAAGAGATACACATAGGAAAAGAGGTACTGAAGCTATTATTATATGCAGATGGCATGATTGTCTATATAGAGAACCCAAAAAAATCCACAGAAAAACTATTGAAATATTAAACCAGTTCAGTAAGGTAACCAGATACAAAATCAATGCACAGAAGTTGGTATCTTTCCTATATGCAAAAAGCCAAATAGAAGAAGTCAGAAAAACCATCCCTTTTACTATCGCACCATAAAAAAATATTTGGGAATAAACCTAACAAAAACACATGAAAGAACTATACAAAGAGAAACTTAAAACACTGATAAAAGAGATAGAAGAAGATATAAGGAAATGGAAAGAAATTCTCTGCTCATGGATTGGGAGAATTAACATCATCAAAATGACCATCCTACCAAAAGCAATCTGCAGATTCATTGCAATCCCGATAAAAATTCCAATGACATTCTTTAAAGAGAGAGAACAAAAATTACTGAAATTCGTATGGAATAACAAACCTTGAATATCAAAAAACCTTCTGACCAGAAAAAAGGAAAACAGAGGTCTTAAAAATCCCAGACTAACTTTAAACTATACTACAAAGCCATAGTAATTAAAACAGCTTGATATTGGTACAAAAACAATCAGACCAATGGGACAGAATTGAGTGCCCTGAAATAAAACCATACATATATGGTTAGCTAATCTTCCACAAGATTAGTTAGCTAATCATCATTCCTTTTACAAAGGAGTGAAGAACTTACACTGGAACAAGGACAGCCTCTTCAATAAATGGTGCTGGGAAAACTGGTCCAAAGCATGCAAAAAAAAAAAATGGACCAAGACAGCCACCATGTACTAAAATCAACTCAAAATAGATAAAAGACTGGAAATCATAACATACATAGAGGAAAACGTGGGCAAAACCCTCCATGAGTTATAGTCTAGAAATTCATTTCGGCATACATCTATAGCAGAGAAAAAAATGATGGGAAACATAAACAGCTGGGATTACATCAAACTAAAAGCTTCTGTACATCAAAAGAGACAACAGATAAAAAGAAATCCAACTGAGTGGGAAAAAAAATTGTCCTCCATACAAGTGATAAGGGTCTGATAACAAAGATACACAAATAACTCACACAATTTAACAAAAGCAAAGTGAAAAACCCAGTTAAAAAATGAGGAGAAGAATTAAAGACTCAAAGAGAAAATACAAATGGCCAATGGGCACATGAAAAAATGTTCAGCGTCACTAGCAATCAGGGAAATGCAAATCAAAACCACAAAGAGATACCCCTTACACCAGTAAGAATGGCCCACATCCAAAAAACGGACAACAACAAGTGCTGACAAGGATGTGGAGAGAGGGGAACACTCTTACACTGCTGGTGGGCATGTAAATTGGCCCAACCTCTGTGGAAAGCTATGTGGAGGACCCTCAAATTAATGAAAATGGAACTACTATTTGATCCAGCAATTGCTCTCTTGGGAATCTACCCAAAGGTGACCTAAACACTTGAACAAAGGGACACCTGTGCTCAGATGTTTATTGTAGCACTCTTTATAATTGCAAGGACATGGAAGCAACCAAAATGTCCCAAAACAGATGACTGAATGAAAAAGATGTGGATATATACACAATGGAATATTACTTATGAATCAAAAATGACAAATTGGATGATTTTATGATAACATGAATGGACTTAGAAGAAATCATATTAGCAGAAACAAGTCTGAAGAAAAAAGACAGAAACGAAATGGTTTCACTATTATAGGGGACATGGAAAAGATAAACAAAAAACCATGAAGAAAAGTTAAAACAAGCTAACATCAAATTAAAGTACACAACTTGGGGGCGGGGGGGCAGGACAGGGTGGGAATGGTCAGGAAGGGTGGGGGCTAAAACCTGGAGATCACAAAGATAGGAAATTTATATATAAATAAATTATTTGATTAAAAAATAAATATGCTAGAAGTAAAAAAAAATTCATTTTTTAGAGGTTAGTATCTCCACATATCTGTGGAGATAATATTATTTAATATTTGAGCTCTTAGAGAGAAAGACACAATAATAATCTAATTATCATTTTATTATCTAGAAAGCTACTTTGATATTCAATTCTTATTAATTAGCCAAGTTATAATCATCCGAATTTTGAGAATAAGAAAGTGTTATGGTATAAAAAAGCATATCTGTTGGCCAGTTGTATGTCCTTCTTGGAAAATGTCTATTCAAGTCTTTACATAGTTTTTAATCAGATTGTATTTTTTTTAACCTGTTGACTTTTATAAGTCCCTTATACAGTATACAGGGAACCAGAAGACACAGTTTGGTCTCTGGCTTGCTTCGTCACTAGTCACTGTATATTCTTGTAGTGGACATACACTTTCATTAGGTACTAGTTTCATTATTTCATTAGTTATTTCATCATTTTATTTTATTAGAGATGCAAAATTTTACAAAATAATAGAAACAGTAATAATTGTCGAACTAATTTATAAGTGGTAAGATAACTAAGTCTCCCCCTTCCTTAGCTTTACTGTGATGTTCTTGACAAAAAAACCTGCGTAAGTTTAAAATCGAACACATACAACATGAAGGTTTGACACACACATATGCTGTGCAGTGATTGCCATAGTCAAATTAGTAAAATCTTTTTTCACAAAACTACGTGTTTTCTGTCACAGTATTAACAAGTAAGATCTACTCTCATAAATTTTCAGGTATGTAGTACACTATTGTTAGTTGTAGTCATGCTGCATATTATATGCCCAGAGCTTATTCGTACCACTGCTAGAAGTTTATTTTATTTACTTTTTGATCAACATCTCCCCATGCACCTATACCTCTGCCCAAGTACTGAGATCCCCATGAGATCAGCTACTTCAGGTTCCTCATAAAAGTGAGGACATGAAGTTCTTATCTATTTTTAACTTACCTCACTTAACATGATGACCCAAAGGTCCATTCATGTTGTCACAAAAGGCTGAATTTCCTTCTTTTTATGGCTGAATAATAGTCTAGTTCATGTTAATGTTCATTAATATTAAATATTTTATGTTTAAATTTTATAATAAAATTAAATATATTTCTCCACTTCATTGCCAACACTTGTCTCTTGTCTCTTTGGTAATAGTTTTTTCCACAGGTGGGAGGTGATAACCATGGTGATTTTGGTTGAATTTCCCTGCCAATTGCATTTTTCTGTTTTTTTTTTTTTTTAAGTGTTTGAAAAAAAAAAAAGCCTGTTCAAGTCCTCTGCCCATTTTTCAATGAAATTGATTGGGATTCTTTTGTTTTGTTACGAGTTATATGAACTTATTACACATTATGGTTCTTCACCCCTCTCATGTACATGAATTACAAATATTTTCTCCCATTCTGTAGCTTGCTATTTAATTTTGCTCACTGGTTCTCTTACTCTGAAAAAGTTTTTTAATTTGATGTTGATTTTTGCTTTTGGTATCACATTCAAAAACTCATTGCCAACACCAGTATCAAGAAACTCTTTTCCTATGTTTTTATCTAACAGTTTTGTTTTTCACTTAAATTTTGAATTAATTTTGAAATTCTGTAAGAAATATGGAAGACTGGTTGCGTATTTTTTTGCCCACGGACATTGTTTTCCAAGCACCATTTGTTGAAGAACTTGTTTTTTCTCCACTGTATGGTTGAGGTACCATTGTTGAAAATCATTTGGCCGTACATGCAAGGATTTATTCCTGGACTACATTCTATTCCACTGGGCTATATAGCTACCTGTATGCCAGTACCATACTATTTTGATTACCCTAATGAGTTTTAAAATCAAGAAATATAAGACTTCTTTGTTATTTTTCTGGATTGTTGTGACTACTCAGAGTTTCTTTAAAATTTAGGGTTGACTTTTCCATTTCTGCAAAAAATACATTGGGATTTGGTGGGGATTGCATTAAATATGTAGATAGAGAATTCTGGACAGTGTTGACATTTTTACAATATTAAGTGTTCCAATAAATGAACTTGGAATTTCTGTCCATTTACTCATATCTTATTCAATTTCTTTTATAAATGTCATATAATTTTCCAGGTATGAATCTTTCATCCATTTGTTTAAATATATTCCAATATATTTTATTAATTTGAGAGTCTTGTGAATGGGAGTTTCTTATTTTTTCTTCAGGTAGTTTGTTGTTATTATATAGAAATACAACTGATTTTTATATGTTGATCTAATTTTATATGTTGATATAATATCCTTTTATATGTTGATCTAACTTTACCAAATTCATTTATACTAGCAATTCTGGTATTGCTTTTTTCTTTTGGTGACTTGTTATGTAAGGGCTAGAGAAGTTTCCTTTTGAGATTAATATAGACAGAAATAGGACAGCATATTGCTATTAAATTAGTGATGTTTCCTCTGTATGACTGTTTTATTCCTTCTGATTAGATATGTAGCTGGATTGTGTACACCTGCCTTTTTGCATCCCATTTGCACATTGAAAGGGGTGGAAAATCTCTTTGGAGTTTCCAAAGGAGATTATAGAATTTCTTTGGAAATTACACCGGGAGGCCTCATTATCTAGGACCTACCTATGATTATTTGTATTTTCTCCAAGTAGCATTTGGGCACTTATGCAGATGCTCTGTGCTTTCTTACAATAGTCTAGCTTATAGTGGAAACAACACAAACCTGTAGTTCAATATATCTGTCTTGAGTAAACTTTACTGTGTGCCTGATTTATGTCATGTTTTTTTGCTTGTTCATTATCCTGCACTTCCTTTAATTTCTCTACTTGTCATTATCTGCAGGAACTTAAAATTTGTAAAACCAGGAACCAAAGCAAAATTGAATTATACAAATGACATCAGAAGGAAAAGAGGCAGATATGTTTAAGTGAGCCAGTTGCAAGGAATCAGTGTATGCTTTGACCCCAACAAGGCATTAACCTGCCATTTTGGATTTTATTATCAGAACAGCTAATTGTCAAGTTCAGTCTGTCCTGTGGGATAGCATTTTTTTCTTGACTGTTTTGTTTGTTTTTAGAAAATTGAAATAGCTGTGTAATGTTATTCATGTCCATAAAGTTAGTATCTTTTTGCCATGACTTCTTCATATATCACTCAGGACAAGTTTCCCTGTTAAGAATATAGATATGAAGCCAACTGATGAATATTTATGTAGCAGTTGTGTTGCCATTTTCCACTTTTTTGTGTCTTTCCCACCTGGTACCTCTCTCACCTGGCTGCAGTTGCCCATGTGTCTTAGGTTGCCTCTGACTACTGCAATTTTGATTCTCAACCGCCAAACTTCTTTATCTGCCTACCTACAAAATACCCCAGGCACCAATGTATTCTTCTCCCTAATGTTATTCCAAAGCCCCATTTCCCCCTCTTAATTCAATAAATCAGGAAAAAGCAATACAATTTAGCTAATCCACAATAAGGTGTCTATGACAATGAAGTGCTTCCCTTAATTCTGCTTGTGCTTGTATTTCCATAGTAAAAGAGAAACTCTCTACTTATTCATTCATGAGTTCAGCAGACAACTGAATGACTAGTTTTATATTCATTATGAGACAGGATTATGAGGTAAAGTAAGTCTTTTTGGTTGGGTTGATCCTGGATCCTAAAGTATGACATAGGTTACCCCCTTTATCAGTGATTCTACTTTTTATATCCAGGACTGGCAATGATTTGACTTATGCACCCCCTCCCTTTGCCACTGTGTAGGCATCATCATATTAGGTGCAATTATTTTTTTTTAATTAAAAAGACAATTTTTTTTTATTGAGGAAGCATTGGTTTACAACACCATCTATGTTTTAGGATTGTAGGTTCACATGCTTTGAAATGTGTGTTACCATACCATACCCACCATCGAGGTACCAGGAACCCTCCACAACAGTCCCAGGACCCCCTCCATGCTTTGCTCCTACCTACCCACCCCTTTCGTGATATTAGTTCTGGAGTCAGAATCCAAGGCTTTGTTTTATTTGGCTTTGTTTGTTCCTTTACTTTATTTCTTTATATTCCATATCTAAATGAAATTGTCACATATTTACCCTTTCTATTCTCACTTATTTCAGTTAGCATAATCCCCTCTAGTCCCAAATATGTGTTTTTTCAAATGGCAAGATTTAGTATTTTTTTTTATCTGAGTAGTATTCCATTGTCTGTATAAGATAGCTATGTATCTATATATAGGTATATATAGATATATATCAATTTATCTATATATTTTATATAGATATATAATATATATTTTATATAGATATATCAATATCAATATATATTAAATATGTGTAATGTGTATTTTATATAGATATATCAATATATAGGTATATTTATATATAAATATTATATATCTATATAAAGGTATCTAAGTATAGCTATCAATGTATAGATATCTATATATAGATACCTATCTATATCTATATATCTCACATGTTCTTTATCTACTCATCTATTCTTGGCACTTAGGTTGTTTCTATAATTTCACTATTGTAAAGAGTGCTATAATAAACAAGGAAAGCGTATCTTTTTTGAGTTAGGATTTTTATATTCATTAGCTAATACATAAGAATGGAGTTCCTGGGTCAAATGGTAGGTCTATTTTTAATAGTTTGAGAAATCTCCATATTGTTTACTATAGGGGCTGGATCAGTTTAAACTCCTATCAATAATGAACAAACTTTTTTTCTCCACATCCTCTTCAGCATTTGCTGATTCTAGTGTTTGATAAAGACCATTCTCAGAAGGCTGAGATGGTATCTCATTGTGGTTTTGACTTCCATTTCCTTGAGAGCAGGTGATGATGAATATTTTTTCACATTCTTGTTTTTCATCGGTATGTCTTCTTTGGAGAAGTCCAGCTGAATCTTCTAGCCTTTTTTTTTTTTAATTGGGTGATTTTTTTTTCTTGTTCTTGAATTTCATGAACTCTTTGTATATATATATATCTTGGATATCAATCCCTTCTCCCTTCTCAGATATGATGTGCAAGTAAGTATTGTCTTCCACTCAGTAGATACTTTTTGCTTTAATGATAGTTTCTTTTGCTGTGCAAAATCTCTTGTTTACTGTAGTTCTGGGTGAATTTAAATGGTGTTAAGATACCAAGCATTCCTCTGCTTTGCAGCCATCCTGTGATCAAATGCAATCATCATTGTTGCAGGAATTTCAGAGTAAGTGGGAGGAGGAAGAACAGGTAAGGAGATGGGAGGAAGAGAGCTGGGCATGGAGATGCAACAAGAAAAAAGAGAAGAGACAGTAGAACCAGGAGAGTTGAATTATTCAGCCTTTAAGTTCTCCTGTGACCCTAAGATTCTGTGTTATAAATGAGAAAGAAAGAGAGGAAATAATAAATAGGATGGAAGGGAGAGAGGAAAATTCTGGGACCACAGTCAGAGGCTGCTGGGTCATTAAATATGTTTGATGCACTGTTTACCTCCTGTAGCAGAGGTGATCCTTTTCTGTGACTTCCAGGAATTTCAAAAATCAGTCAGCATGTGGCCTTTCTTTCACAACATCAGAGAACATCTCCCATGGTGAGACTGAAGCTGTCAATAAATACTTCAGCATTTTCTTTTTAAGCATTTGCTTTCTTAAGCCAGAACCCTCAAAGAGAGTTGGTAAAAGATCAGAAATCTCTCAGGGTGGCAGGGCTAAAGGTCCCAGCTCCTTCTTGGAAGAAGCTGGAGACAGCTGAGACACTAAGGAATCAGGTAGAGACTTGACACACCAGCAGGACATTGAAATGCAGAGAAGCAGAGAACAAAACCCAACTCCTTATAAAGCCAAGGTTTGCTAAACTGTAGAAGCCAGGGGAAGGTGGGATTTAACTGTCTAAGAGAATTTAAACATATAAGTTTAAACATTCTATTCACAGTAAACCAAGATGACCTCACTGAACAGCCTCAGTGCCCACACATGGGGAAAGGGGTGGGGGGGGGGGTTGAATCCCTCTACTCAGACTCCAAATCAAGGGCTGCTATAGGAGTGGGAGGGAAACCTTTGGGGTCTGGAGCAGCTTCGTGGGCAGTGGGCATGATGATAATGATTGCCATCATAATATTAGGTGCAATTTAAATCATGTTAAGACACCAAATTTTCCTTTGCTTTGCAGCCTTTTATCAATCTCAATCATCAACTCTTGCAGCTTATTAAACCTGTTACTATCACATTTGACTAAATTGTAACAGATCTTTTAAGTTAAAAAAATATTTTTCGTATATTAAAATGCTTTGTAGTTTTAAAAGGTCAGTAACTTCTCAGAGCAGAAATTTGTCATGTAAATTTTAGAAAATAAATAATCCCCCAAACTTAATTTGATTGCTGCATTTTAAGGTCACACCGTAGACAAATGTCAGCTCTGTTGTGTGTTAGGTATGCTATGCTTGGAGAAGCATTTGAGGAAGCCTTTCTGAGGAGATTTTATCTGCAATTCTGGTCTTATTTGAAAACACCAAGTAAAATCAAACATAGGACCAAGTGAAATCAAACAGTCCTATGTTTGGTTTTTTTTTAAGAGTGATCTGAAATTCTATTTTTAAAAGTTTCTTGGATTGTTAGTGTATTTAAAGAATATGCTAGGATAAAACATAGTTTACACTAGCGATTTTTTCTGTAAATATGGATTGTGTATAGTAAACCCTTAAACAATTAAGAGATATATTTTGTAATATGAAACCCTTGCCTTGAAACATATAGTGGTGATTTAAATAACTTGAAGTATCTCAAAAGATTGAGGAAACTGAGACTATGAACTCTCTCTTTATAACAGAGCACTAAGTATAACCTTGTATAAGGATCCTGAAGACATATAGTACCTAGTGTCTTTGCAAGCAGGAGGAGAATTGTGCTTTTTAAAGATAAACATCATGGTAAGAAAGTTATTTAACCTCTCTGAGGTTCCATTTCCTCATATAAAATGAGATGGCTGATAATAATTTATTTCTCAGTGTTTTGATAGTGGTTGACTAAGGCTCCCAACAGTGAAGGGGCATCTTATTTTAGGAGAGATTAAAGGTTATTTTATATGCAATCAGGTGCAAGATGAGAGTTGGAAGATATGTGTTGGCAAAACTGCCCCCTAAATTCCCCATAAAGAGCAGCAAACATAGTTTTCTGCCTACTTGTACCATTTCTTGGAAGTCCTGAGGAGCTTGCTTACCAACAGGCAGGCAACCTCACTTCCAATGACAAGCCCAGAAGGAAGATGCCATGTTGTATAAAAAGGCACATGTGGTGGACCCCACTTGCATGTGAGATCCCAATACCGCAGCTTTCATAGCTATTATTAGTTTCCCTTTGCCCTACCTTTAGTGCCTTGGCAACAGTTTTTCTTGGACCAATAGGACATGATTGTGAGATTTCAGTAAACCTTTAAGGCTGTAGGTACTACCAGAGTTCAACTGAAGCGGATGGTACTGAACCCCAAGATCCTGGAACTCAGTTATTGTGACATTATCTTTATTTTCATAAGATTCTAAGAAAGGGACACATGGGAATTAGGTTCAGAGTATCTATACATTTGCAAGGTGTAGAGAAGCATCCTCTAGAATCTAGTGTAAGTCAGTATATTTTAAGTAATGAAATTTAAGCAGTGTTTTAAAAAAGATCATCTGAAAAAGCATGCATTGCTACTGCTTAGGTTATTTTTCCTTGAAATATCTTAGATCATAGTGAAACACAGAACTTCTCTTTTTATGTAGTCAGAGTCTGTACTGATAATGTAAATGAAGTTAGAGATAAATTATTTTATTCAGCTTTGGGTTGAATAGAGGAACTAGCACTTTTTAAAGAATTGTTTTAAAAATACTTTACAGTTAATGATTTGCTCTTCTTGCTCAAATGTGGACTTTTTAGTGAGTAGGCAAAAATGCATGTCTCAACTACTGAATTTTCAAGTTTTTGTTTATATATATGTCAACATATACAGCTCATATATATTGTCACATTTATAATGTTACATTTATACTTATATCTCATTTGTGTTGTCATTAAAGATGAAAGCTTTATCAGAGGCTTACTATTTCAGAACAAATTGAGTATGGCTGCTATCATGGTGGACCAACTGATACATGTGAGAGAGAAGAACTATCTTGGTCAATAATGGTCTCATTCCACAGTTTTTGCTGTTTTGTTTCAGGAATTATCCTGGATGATAGAATTAAAGGTCTTTGGTGATTTGTTATATTTAAGAGGACTGCACAAATAGAGTATTGAAACATGTCAGTAAGTTCGGTGTAGCATAGGAGTCGGGGTGGGGGTATGTGGGGTAATGGGGTCCAGCACCTGCCCCCTAAACCGAGCAGTGAGAATCTGAGGAAAGAATTGTGTGTGTTTGTTTTAATTAATCATTTTTAAATTAAACATGTTAGGAGAATCTTTTCAGGTGGCAATATCTGATATCAGTTTTGATAAACAGTGGAAAATGAAGAGGGAAGAGCAGATTTTATGTAGAAAATAGTAATGATAATAATAATAATAATAATAATAATAATAATAATAATAATAATAATAATAACTCATTGATAAGTAAGGCAGAATGTATTCCTTTCCTGCCAGCAGTGTTTTTCCTTGGTAACTGATAATCAGTTCTCTTCCTAACCTGTGGGATTTAGCTGGTGCTGATGTCATCCCCAGCTTGAGTGGGAGGGTGGACTCTCAAAGCTGGCCAGTCAGTGTCAGTGGTAATCAAGGAGAAAGAAACGTTTAACTTTTAGACATAGAAAACCATTAATTGTATGTAAAATGTTTGTTTCATGTATATATACTTCCTAGCTACCCTCTTAAAAGAAGGGACTTTGGATTCCAGATACCAGCGCCCTTGTCAGTGGGAAAGTCTAGTGTGAAGTTGATTTAGGGTGTGCATGCAAGCACCTCTGTTTTTTCTGGGGTTTGCAATGATATCACAGTCCAGGAGTTGCCTACTTTCCACAGTTGCCTCTGGGAGACATATTTGCGACATTTTATTGTAGGTTTTAGTGAGCCATCTGAAGATATAAAGATATATTAAGGCATAACACCAATTTCTAATGCCTGATCATCTATTGTTAACTCACACGAGTCATTTAGATAGTAACATTTCCAGAGTTCTTTGCTAACCATTATTTCAAAATGAAAGCATCTCCTTTTGACCCACAACCAAATCAAAGCAAAATGTTCCTATGTTTTCCTATCTGGTGATTATTTAGTAAGTGCATTTACAGATTTTTCTCTTTGATGTCTTTATCAGTTACCTTTTTCAATCATGGAAAACTTTTATCTTCACACATCATTAATGAATATTTTAAAAGCTTACTTTCCTTGTGCACATATCATTTATCTGGTGGTGCAAATTAAGTTAATGTGCTCTTCCATGGGCTCCCTGGCTTCTAGAAACCATTTCATTTCCCCACTTTTGTGTCTGGTTTGTTTTCATTTAATGACACCAAAGCAGATATAGACTTAAGAACATTTACTTGCCAAAAGTAATTGATTGTATTAGGGAAATCTTTCCTCGTGGAACAAAATCCACACTTTGCTAAAGAATCTTATTCCCCAGTTGATCTGTGTACCTAGGCTGGGGTTCTTGGATGTGTTAATTGTGATCCATTTCAGAGAAGAGGATGGGCCAAGCCTGCCTCTCCGATGAATCAATGGTTGACTGAGCAAAGTTAACAAACAAGCATGAGCTTGTATGCTTTGTTGAAACATAATCCTCTATTGGTCCAAAGGGAGATGTTGACAACTCATGGAAAGAAAATCAGTTTAGTCCAGCCTGCATTTTCCATGTCTGAGATACTTTGCACAAGGCACTTCCTGAGAATCCAATCTGAAAACAGAACTTGGCAAATCAACCCCAGAGATACTGTGAGAAAGAACACATTAGATTAATTTGTGCTGTTTTGACTATCTTCTGGTTCTTGTCTTTCTGCTCAAGCCATCAAGCCATTGCGAAATACAAGAATAGTGACAGTGTAGTGGTGGGTTTATTTAGATATAAACAGTTTGTCATCAAAGATCAGACTTCATTGAATCACAAATAAGGAAAAAGCAGCAACTGAGAGGACAGGGAACATATGTCTGTACCGTTGAAATTTGGAGAGACCTGAAAGGCATGGATCTTTAGAAGGTGTGAGCAGAAAAAATACATTGAGGAACCAAAGAATATTTATGTCACTTAGGTTCCTTTTAGTCATTTCCCTTTGTTATTAGAATAACATAGCAGCTCCTCCCCACTCTCCACCAGTTCCTATGGGATCTGGCCCTATTGCCTTTATGATGTGTTCTGGTGTCACTTGCCCAGGATTTACCGAGCTACGGGTATACAGATCTAGTTTATCCTCCACTGCTATCACAAGTCATTTGCCTCCGATACCTGGGATGCTCCAAAACCAGCTCCTGATTCCCCTTTTGGTTCTCCACTTTCAACTTGAATCCTGGCTACTCTAAGAGGCCTTCCTAGACCTTCACTCTATAGCTTATCACTATTCCAGACACCATATCTTACCTTCTTCACTTATCACTTTGAAATTAGCCTTTAGCTTTTCGATTTGTGGTCTTATCCTAAAAGTACACAAGTTACATGAGGGTAAGACCTTCTTTACCACTCCATTCCCAGCATTTGAATATCATCTGGCATCACACTGGGGCTCAATTTGCAAAGAACATTTACATTTTCTAGATGCAGTTTGAAAGTTGATCTATTTTGATGTGTATCAGCATAAAACAACAATTCCGTTGCCCTGTGCCATTATGAGGAAAATGTCAACCAGTTGAAATAGCACTGCCTTCCCTCCCCCATTACATCACTTAGAGGGCCCTCTGAAACCTTTATAGTTCAGACAAGAGAGCTGCTTTTGTTAGGTAGAAGAGCATAGAAGAAAATGAAAGCAAGTAGATACATGTTTTGTTCTGTGTGGAGGCATCCTTCTCACACAAAACAGCAGTCAGCGTCTCATTGCCCTTTCCACCCAAAAGAACATGAACCTTTTACACAGCATGGGTGTTAATTTTTGAAAATCAATGTCTCTGAAAGATTCTTGCCACCTCTCCATCTCTGATTTTTGACTCTTCTTTCTGAAATGTGTAATCATTTCACCTGGCAGGGAAGCAGGCAGAGAAGCAGTTTCCAGAGATCTAAGCATTTTCACTCACAATGTCTAGGGTCACAGACCAGGTCTCTGACAAGCGAACATTTTCAGGATTCTATTTTGTCTCTTCCATCTCCAACACCCCTGTCCTCTGGGGCACCTCTTTATTAAAAAAGGAAAAAAGAATTTTGACAAAAATATTATTTTTTAAGGCAAATTAATGGCAGAATAGACACCAAATGCTACTGTAGGGCCAACTGGAAAGGCTGATACGTGAGAATTGTGGTTTTATTGTTATATTCAAGATGGTATAATGGGAAAACTTGGTGGCTTCATACTTCCAGTTCACTGGGACACATGTGGTCTGTTTCATTGGGAGGCACAGACATTTTGTTTTAATGACATGTGAAATGCTTCCTTCCTCCCCTGTACACAGCTTGTGGTCACTGGGAGTGGGTCGCCAGTGAGGTCAACTCAGCAGGTGCTCAGAGGTGTCCAGTCAACTCAAGAGGGAAAGAACTTAGGGCACAATACAGTCAATGAAACCTTCGAGAGTGAAGTGCTTGTTTAAACAGGAACTGAAGAAAGTTTTGTAAGGAAAATAAGGATTGGCCTCTGTTTAAAATGGTGTGTCATAGACTTGTTTTAGAGCTAAACAAGAGTATTCACTTATCAACTTGTTTTTCCTTTTGAAGATAAGCAGAAATATCACTCACTCTCTCCTCCGTCCAAGAATCTACTTGTCTTGACCGGCAAGTTTTGTAAGGAAAATAAGGATTGGCCTCTGTTTAAAATGGTGTGTCATAGACTTGTTTTAGAGCTAAACAAGAGTTTTCTCTTATCAACTTGTTTTTCCTTTTGAAGATAAGCAGAAATATCACTCTCTCCTCAGTCCAAGAATCTACTTGTCTTGACCGGCAGGTGCTTCAATCACTGGCTTCTTCCCAGAGTAGAGGAACACATTAAATTACTGTCAGGTCAGATGAAGCTTACCTGAGGAATCTTCACTTTCGTTTTCCTTCACATTTGGACTATTTGGGGTGGTACGTGTTTGCTTCTGAGACTACACTCCTATAAAAAAAATAAATAAAATAAAAAAATCAATGAGCTAATATGTCATAAAGACTGACTTTTGTAATTAATTTGGCGGTAAATATACTCTCTTATCAAGAAAACACAGCAACACCTTTCCTTAATTCAATTCTGTCAACTTTTATCAAGAAACTACTATATGTCAGGCCATGTGGTGTACTCAGGGGACACAAAGTGATGAAATACCTCTTCATGAAAGTAGAAGACAAGATGCCTGCTTCGAATATGAGGAGACTGAGAAACAGTTGTATGCTTGAAATCTCATTTTATTATAATTCAAAATTGCCATTTATTGAAAGCCTAACTTTTGTCAGGCATTTTGCGTGAATCATCTCCACTTCTTGCAACAATCTGCCTAAGGAGATATTAACTTTAATTTCCAGCTAAAGAAACACAGGCTTGGAGAAAATGCATAGCTTTCCAATTTTATAAAGCAAAGAAGTGATCCTGACTGTGTACTTTTTATTTCATTTAGACAATAATTTAGTTAGGAATGCATTTTTAAATAAAGCCTCCTTATGCCTGTGTTTAAAAAAATCTACCAAAGAGAGAGACAAAAGAGAGAGATTATTTTTATGATCTTTGAAAGTTCAGTGACCTATTATGATTAAGGAATTTGTAAACTATTTAAGAGAGAATCAACACATGACATGAAATGATACAAATAAGAGATTTCTGGAAACAACGTTTTTTTCTTCCTTGTTTCGTTTTTGGAAATAAGAATAAAGCAAAATTTCCATGCTAGAAAGCAAGTCCCTTACCCTTTACTGTCAGGTTTCAAGGACAAGACAGGGAACTTACCTGTCACAGTTCAGGACTCATCTTTTACTACAAACTACAGAGTCTAAAAATTTTATATGAAAGCTCAATATGCACATTTACATATCCCCACACCACAAACACATATAAGCACACACAACAAAATTTTCATGAAATATTACTTCTATTGCCTGTAATATACTCTAATATAGCTTCTGTTCCAGGTAATAAAACAGAGTCTAGTCATGCTGTACTCATAAATGATGTTTGCAAACAAGCCTCTAGGCCCTCAGATTTTTTTACTCGCTTACCTTTTCACCTGAACTTGAAGAGAAACATCTCTGTAACAAACAATAGAAAACACTGACACCCTTCACCTCCTGTCACCCCTTCTTAAGTTCATATCCCCATGTACAACAAATGTTGTGTCTGGACTTAATTTTGTTTTAATTAATTACTTAATTTTTTGATTACTCCTTTTGTTGTTACATATTTATGTATATATGTGCATATACATACATATATATGTATATATTACATCATTGCATTTCTTGGGTTTCTCCTTCCATCTTATCACCCATGAACCTTCATCTTGGTCATCTTGTCCTCTTCCCTTCCCAGAATTCTCCCTCCCCCCACTCCTTCCCTATGTGCTTGTCCCTGTACTGTTGTTAGCTTATTTTGACTTTTTCTTGACCTTTTGGTTTTCCTATATCCCTGTCTTTCCTTTCTATATTCCTATTCTATAGTCTATAGATATATATTCTATATCTATCCTATTCCTATTATATATTCCTATATTCTATATTCCAACATTTCTGTCTTTTTCTTTCTGACTTATTTCTGCTAATATGAGTCCCTCTAGGTTTATCCATGTTATCACAAATGCTTCATATTTGTCAGTTTTGATTGCAGAATAATATTCCACTGTGTAAATATACCAGTTTTTTTCCAGCCATTCCTCAATTTTAGGGCATTTGAGTTGTTCCCATACCCTGGCTATTGTAAATAGTGCAGCAACAAACATCCGAGTACAGGTATCTTCTTGAATTAATGTTTTGGTCTTCTTTCAGTAGATTCCCAGAAATGGGATTGCTGGATCAAATGATACTTCCATTTTCAGTAGTTTGAGGGTCCTCCACACAACTTTCTATAGTGGCTGTACCATTTTACATTCCCACCAGCAGACACACCTGTACTTTAAGCTCCTGCAGCCTTTGTCCGCTATACCACTTAACTTTTCTGGATGAAGAAAGGGTCTTGTTTGTTTTTGGTGCTCCACAGATTGTGCTTGCTGAGGAAATTCCACCCTCCCCCCTGTAAAATGAAATGTTTCTTGTGCCCAGAAATCATTCTTTCTTTTGAATGCTTTCTTTTGGATGCATTTTATAACTGGGAAAAGAAGAAAACCTTTTTACTTAACAGCTTTGCAATTTCATTAGGAAGTTTATCTTTTTATTTAGAGAGGTTAAAGCTTGAAAACCTAAATGAAATGCAAGCCTAATAAATGATTTGAGGGATTATCGTTTCAATTACAAGCACTATGGTTTTTATAATGGAAATGCTTCATTTGAAAGTAGTGGTATTGAGGTACTGTACTGACATTTTGTGTTAGAATAGAACAAATTGTATTTTGTCAAAATTGTCTGTTTCCATTTTATTTTCTCATGAAAAATGCAGTAAAATGAAAATTTTTTGGTTTTGATTTTTTTTAGAATCAGTGTATTAACCTGGTAAGAATCACTGAGGGTTTCAGAATAAACCTTAATTGTGTGTTTTGTGGTAAGAATAATATAGTATAGTATGTAGTTTTACTGTTCAGTTTTAGATAATACTTTTAGCACAGAAACTATAGAGGGAAAATACTAAAATTTGTGGAAATAAGAGTTTACATAAGCTTGCAATTTAAAAAAATTAACTAATGAAATAAGATAAGATAATAAGTGCTGGATATGATAAATGCCCTATAAATATTAAACTTCTTTGTAGATAGAAATTCACTGCAAACACTTATCAGCATGTTGCTTTATCTTTTTGTCATCCCTCTCCCTTGCTCCTGACATGAGTTGTTAGTACGCCAGATCCTTCTACCATTGGGAATACTGCATATCTGCCTGCTCCTGTTTCTTAAGTCAAAGGTTCCTTCTTTTGTGGGGGAGACCTTTAAGAGACCACATTCCCTACTTGATCATCCATTCTACTTCCATTACTGTCTCTTCTAACCAATTTTCACCTAAAGGTGCCTGAGTACTACAAGCACAGATCTGGGCATGACATTGCTCTCCATACTCGGAAGTATATTTCTAACACAGTTAGCGTCTTCATAAAACTACAGGATCAAGCTCATATCCATCTCACTGCTATGACTACACTGGCCTCCTTCCCACACCTTTACTTCATTGAACGCTTTCCTTCTCAAAGCCTTCTATATACCTTCCTTCACCAAATATTATGTACTTGGTTTTGTTCCGAATAGTTATCTCAGGAGACTGTGCATGTATTCTTACAATGCTGCTGAAGTTTGATATGTCTTTATCATTTATTGTAGTTTATCTTGAGACTTTATTTTTAGAGCAATTTCAGGTTCATAGAAAAATTGAGCATAAAATGCAGAGATCCTATAAACTTCTCTTCCTAATGGTTTACCCTGTTATTAATGTCTTGCATTATTGTACATTGTTTACAACTCATGAGCCAGTAGTGACATGTGAAATAAAGTCCATTAGGCTTCATGCTTTATGTTGTATAATCCTGTGCTTTTGATATTTTCCACGATGTCATGTATGTTATATTTCTGTTAGACTGATAAAGAACTTCCTTCTACCGAGAGGCAGTTTAATTCTTTTGAGTACTTAGATCTTAAGATATGGATATATATAGGAGTTCTCATAGAGAGGATGCTGTGTGATAAAATGAATAACACCTTAATGACAATGACATTCTTTCTGTGAAGACAATAAAGAGCTTTAAAGATGATGCTTAACATATTTTTAGAACTTCTCTGAAACTACATTCAAGAGACTGTGTCATAGATTTTTGTTTGTTGGTTGGTTTGTTTTGTGGGGAGGAAACCCTCAGTAGAATATTTAGTAATACAAGATTTGGTTTAGGACATTGCAGCTTTCTAAACATTTGTACAAATCCCTTAATTAAATTTGTTTATTATTCATAGGACCCATAGATAAAATTGATATTTGTGTTTAAAAAACACAAATGGTTGATGGTGGACTTAAATCTAAATACACTAGCAATTGTATAAATTATAATTATAGTGTTTCAACTGAAGGACAAGAGTTGTCTGGTCAGCAAAGGTCCAACTTAATGCTACTTTTACAATATAGTTTTAAAATATAGAATGTAAAAAGGTTGCAAGTAAAATATAGTGGAAAAATACTAAATGAAAATGTTACTACCCCTCAACAAAAAGGCAATGATGGCTATACTAACTTCAAGAAGACTTTAATTAATACTACTAGGTATGAAGAGGACATTTAAAATAGTAAAAGCTTTAATTCACTTGAAGTTTCAATAGCCTCCAAATTTTAGACACTTAAAGAAAAAATGGACAGAATTAAAAGGAGAAATAGAAAAATTCACATATTGTAGGTGTTTGTGCCATACATCTTTCAGCAGTGAGAAACAAAAATTAGCAAGCAAGTTTAAACAACTAATAAGAAGCTTTACTTATGAACAAGTTTAAACAACATAATAGAAGCTTTACTTATGAACACAAATAATATCGAACACACAAGTGCAGTAAACCGATTTTGTCTCGTGTGTATAGAACACATACTAAGCTTGACAGGATACTGTGTCAGAAATCAAGAGCCATCATCAAACGACAAGCAATAACAAAAGGTGGTATGGATTTGGAGAAAAGGAAGCCCTCACACACCACTAGCAACAACTTTCTGTCTTTGCACACTGAGGAGATTGTAAATTGATACAGCCACTGTGAAAAACAGTATGGAAGTTCCTTAATAATTGAAAATAATTAATAATTAAAAATAGAATTACCTTATAGCCCAGAAATCACACTTCTGGAAACAATCTGAAGGAAAAAAAAATTTTATGCTGAAGAGATAGATCTACTCTGTGTTTGATAGCAGCATTTTTTTTTTTTTTTAACCATCATAAGCTGGTGTATATATTCTTCTCCTGAAAACACAAAGACTTCCCTTCAATTTTCCATTTTTCTGCTTGTGGTTCCACTTTACTCAATCTCTCTCTTTTTTTTTAATTGTGAAATGGGTCACACACACAAAAAAAATGGAAAACGTGGTTTATTCCCAACAGCGAGGTTTGGTGGCAGTCACTGGTTCTTCCTGCTTTGGTTGGTCCATGTACCCCTCCGCCCCCCCCAGCCTCCATTGTGCCTAACCAACATCCAGGTCACTCACCCTTTGGTCTCCTTTGTGGAAATTCCACTTTCCTACATTTCCCTATTTTTTTTTCCTTTTTTCTTTTTCTTTTTTTTTTTTTTAATATAAACAATTTTATTTTGTTCTTTGGGTTACAACCTCTCTGTTATATATTTTCCCCCTCCCTCCATTCTCTCACATCCCACTCTTTGTTGTTTATTAGCTGTGCTGAGTCCATTAGTCTCTTTCCTATGTTAGTGTCTTTTCTCTGGGTGAGGAACTGCGTTGTTGGGTCCAGGCGAACCTTGCTGTTAGATTTTCAGTCTTAAGTTTGC
>PVHY01001557.1:0-132451 GCA_004024945.1 Uropsilus gracilis | reverse complement strand
AAATAAATCAACCTTATGAGAAAAAAGATCAAACTTCAGATTTGTGATTACTAAATATGGGAAGTAGGGAAGAGGGAGTTGGAGGGAGGTAGCTAGAAGATACAAATTTTCTGTTAAAAGATAAATCTAAGGATATAATATACAGCATGGTGGATATAATTAATCCTGGTGTATGAAAAGTAGGCAAGTTGTTAAGAGAGTAAACCTTAAGAGTTACATAAAGATATTTTCCCTCCTTTGGTATCTATATGAAATGATAGCTATTAAGTAAACTTACTGTTGTAAGCATTTCATGATATATGAATTCAAATCATTCAGGTTTTATGTGGTTATGTATGTCAGCTATATTTTAGTAAATCTGAAAAATAAAAATTGTTCCAATATTTAAGAGTTAACATCTTATAGAAATTGAAAGGTTGACCACTGTCCAGTATAAGAAATCACTATGGCACTCAGAAATATTTAGGCCTGAATGATAATGAATTTAAGCATATCTAATTGTATAAAAGGCAATGAAAGTTATCTTTGAGGGAAATGTATAGACTTAAGTGCATATATGAAGCTGAAGGCTAAAAATAAACTGAACATCCATCTCAAAAATTTAGAAAAAGAAAGGAAAAATAAACTTGTTGGAAGGAAAAAAAATTAATGAGAAAATCAAAAAATAATAAAAGTTAAGCAAAAAAAGCCCAAATAGATAGCAGAGATTTAATATTTATTCTTTGAAAATTTAATGTTTATTCATCGAAAAATCTATTACAGTTGACAAGCTCAAAGAAGAAAAGAGAGCTTAACATAACCTGGTATGAGAAGTGATGAAAGGGAATAACATTATAGTAACTTGCAGATATTGAAAAATATATCAAAAGGACCTATCAATTTTAAAACAGCAAATTTCTGAAGAAAATGTTAGTAAATTAAGTAAATTAGTATATAAAAATTAGTAAATAACCAAGGAGGCAAGATTTGTTTCATGTAGTTTTCCACTCAGTTTTCCATAGAAAAATCATATATTATATGTTGAAAGAATATCTATTAAAATTCCACATTAGTTCATGATAATTCTTAGTACCCTAGGGGGGAAATCTTCTTTAATCTGGGATGGGTATCCCTACAAAATCTATGGCATACTTTATATAAGTATACTCCAACTCTACCATTAAAGCTTGTATCCTGTCAGTCATCATTCTGGCCTTATATTCAGGCCAGTGCTGTGCCTCTGACATTTAGTGCTCATCTGCTCTATGGTTTTGTAAAACAAAAACAAGCATGCAGACAAACAAACAACAACAACAAAAAAAAAAACCCCAATGAAATAGCAGAAAAAAAAAAAAAACAAACAGAATACAGAATGCCTTGGCGCATGTTAAGATTAGATTAGATGCATCCTCATGATTTTGAGGTAGGCGTTGTCTGAGAGAACGCCTTGTCCACAGGAATGCATAATGGCGGGAAGGGACAGGCCAGGATAACAGGCCCCACTTGTGCCCCACTAGGCACAAGGACAAGCTGAAAGAAGGTAAATGAGGCCAGTCACTTAGAGTTGACATCCTAGACTAGGAACACTGAGTGCAGAGTCCAGAAAGTACAAGTTCACTGGGAGCAGGTTTTCTGTCTGATGGGAGGGCACCACTACACTCCAGAGCCTGGCTCTTGATTTGGGGTATCTATGAGAACTTTGCCTCCTTGGTGTTAACTGTGACTAGGTGCGCCCTTGACTGGGAGAAAGTCTAGGTGGGTGTTAGCAGTACCCTCAACTAACCCTTAGATTCCAGGTGACTGAGATAGCGGTTCTACCTCATGCTCTGAGTAAGTACTAGGCCAGAAAACATTTTATGTCTGTGGTTTGTCGTCATGAGAAAATAGAAGCAATGTTGATTTTCAGCAGTTTCCTCCACCTGGTTCAATACTTTGGGGTATTGTGTCTCACATCACAGGATCTTTTATAATTTAACTTGAAAGCTTATTAATTTCCAGTGAAATATTTTGATATCGTTGTCCTACTTTGTAGAAACAATTCTGAGAACTACACAGAAAATAAAGTAGCTATTATCGCAGTCATCATTATTACTTCTTCACGTTTCCTGTATTTCCCAAGCCACTTCATTCTGGGAATAAAAACAAATCACAAGAACGGTTTCAAAACGGTCTTTCTTTGGCTCTGACTGGCTTTCACAGATTCCTCCCAAACAGCTCTGGAGTCTCTGGTGAGAGTCTCGTGTGTATTCTTCCAGTCAGTCCTCTTGATTGCTGCTGATCATAGCTGTGTTTCCCCCCTCCACCCTGCACCCAGGGGAAGCTTTCCTGTCAATGAATTCCACATGTGCTTTGTGTCATCAGTAACTGGGAGTTTTTGTGACTTCCACTCACATCCTTCCACATGTGACAGAGCCTCAAAATCGGGGCATTAAGTTGTAGCCTGAAAGTGTGCTCATATCCAAGAAAAGCAGAAATGCTACTGGACAAATGCCATTTGACATCTTGCATTTCTAGTGCTCCCCTGAGGTTTCAAATACACTACTTTTACTTTCTGGCATCATATTTATTATAATTTCTCTGCCTAGTACCCCTGTGTGTCTGCGGGAGCTGTCTCTTCCTCTTGAAGAGTAGACAGCTTCTTGTTCTTAGCATCACTTTTTTTCCTCCTTGTGTAACTGTCCCTTGTCCTGGAAGGAAATGGTTTCCTTGACACTCCCTTCCCTTCCTATCCTATCCTTCCCTTCCTATCCTATCCCTTCCCTTCTCAGTCCTCCAGAAATATCAGGTACCCCCATGGATCTCCAGTTGCGCAATTGGTTAGAATGCAGTACTTATGCAGAAATATCAGGTACCCCCGACTCTTGAGGGCACACGAGCTTACACTGTAGGCTGCAGAAAGGTCCTCTCCTAAGACTACCCACAGAGCAGGGTCAGCTGAGTGCTTTCTGCAGACAGATCTTCAAGGTATTCCTACCTGAAAGGAGGAGGTGGTGAATGACCAGAGTAAATGGGATGATGTTATGGAGTGTGGCCATGAAATGTTTGAAAGGGACTCTCCTACAGACCCCTTTGTGCCCCCTTTATCATGCTGTGCTGTTTTGTTTTTTTTCTTGAGACTCTCTGCCTATCATCTGGTATATTCTTATGGTTTGAAACCTTTCATCAAAATAGGCGATTTTTATTTACAGGCAAGTAAATCAGTAATAAATTTCTCCAAAGCAAATGCTGTGAACTTTTCTATGTGAGACGACCAGATTCCTGAAATGCAAAGCTAGTTACCTGCTCATTAGGAAACATGAGTGCAAACACATTTTATGAAAAAATTATGGAAAGCAATTGGCTAGAGAGTGATTACAGAGGTTAATCTGTGTACTAATTGGCTTGTTTAGGATGTACCACCAAACCAGATTCACCAATCATTTCTTGTGTAAGTAAATGATACAGCATTATAGCAATTAAAGCATGATTCATTTTTCCACAGTGTTTCTACATTAACTTAAAAATAATCATTTGGGCTTAATCCAAATCAACAAAAAAAATATACAGCATCTAAATGGGGCTTTTACCTTTCAAGTAATTTTGCCTGCTGCTGACTCTGTAGAATGGTGCAATACAGAACTTCATCTCTGAACTGCAGCGCTTAAAGGGTATTCTCCTAAGTCATGTGCCTGCCTTAATCTCCTATTATTTATGCTATAGGTCATTATTCTAGGGAATGTGACACTGCAGTCATTTGTACAGTTGCAAATTATAATGTGTACCTGAAAATTATAACTTTCTTGCACAGAACAAGGAGCCTAGCTGTTACCAGGTGATATAAGAGGGATAAGTAAAAGTCACTTGATACAATAAGGAAAATAAATTAGGAAGAAATTTTTTTAGCTGAGGGGATTTCTTTTCTTGAAAGATGCTTATTTCTGCTGAATTAACAGTTTTTTACTGCCACACCAAAAATACCCTGGGGAGCAGACAGACTGAAGGAACATGCTGGCCAAACACTCCTCCCCTTGGCCCTCTGAATTTTGAATGTGTGACACTGTCATACTCCCACTCTCTGAGCTCTTGGGAAGGCATTCTACTGGCACATTACTTTCTCTTTGTTGTGAGAATAACTCTACCACAAAATACCCGAGAACCCAAGCCAGAGAATCTGGGGTTGTGATAGAGAGATGGAGGCAGAGGCAACAGGGGAACAGGTTATGAGAAGACCCCGGGCGGGACAAGTGCAGGCCCTTGGGATGCTGGAGGAGACTGCAAAGGTGTGTCTCATTGAGAGTCAAGGGGTGCATGGGGTCCCTCTGGCCTTGGGAAAATTCTTTAGGATTTTAGGACTTTGGGCTCAGTCTTCTGATTACATTACCAGTGTGTTTGTAAGCTCTTCTGTGATACATTATGAGTCTTTGTTCACATACCTTAGCACAGTTCTCTGTCCAGACACAGTACCAGGCTCCTAATAGTTAAGTGTTTGATGCTTTTGCTACTACTATGAATGATGACAGTAGTAGCAGCTCATGTTTATTCTCTAAGCATTTCATATTATTGAATGTAATCTTCATTACAGTTGTGTGGAGGTGTTATATTTTCCATCATAGATGAGATGAAGGTCCTTGCCCAAAGTTATGCAGCTAGTATTAGAGCTGGGGATCAGGTCTCTCTAATAATGAAAAGAGTACAAAAATGCACATTGATGAATGAACTATTGAATAACATATGTGGTGTTTTCATTGTGTCTTTGGACCCAGAAACAGTGTGTGTCGCATTTGAGAGGTTCAGGGCTGGGTCAGCTATTACCTTTTGGGGATACTGGACTGTGTATTATAGGATATGTAGCAGCACTCCTAACCTCTACCCACTAGAGGTCAGTGGCACACGCCACCCCACTCCTCATGTTGTGACAACCAAAAATACCTACAGAGCCAAATGTTTGCTCGTTGAGAAGTACTGGACTGAGATACCACCTTAGGCATCTGCATCAGGCATGCCAATTCCTGCTAGGACTATCTAGGAATGATGAATGGCATCATTCATTTGCCACTTCCCCTGGAGCACCTTCTTTAAATGCATTGGCCATCTCTGTGATGGTGCGGCTGCTTCATCTTCTGGAGTGAGGACATGGGGTAAGACTTTTGGTTGGGGTTTGTTTCCTGTGATAGTTTCCTTCTTTTATAGAGGAGAGAGAAAGCAAAAGCATTATCCCTGGAACATGATGAGAAACTCTAAATTTTCTCCCAAATTGCTTTCTTACTGTGGGGCAGAAAAGGGCAGATATTCCGGAGTGGGGTCCCAGGGGAAGGGTGGGGGATAATTGTTGTGCTGGAAGGAGCTCACTTCTTGGCTGAAGCAGTCCTGGGCCTCCTCTTGAAAACACCGGCCTGTGGCCACAGGGAAATCCCTTAGACCCATAGGAAGTCTGGGAAGGACCTACACGGATTGCTATCTACCTCATTCTTCTCTTGAGAATCTCTGTTTATTAAGGACCAAAGTCTGTTTGTGATCAGCTTGCTAAAAGGAAAACATACGTCTGATAAAGCAGGTGGGGTTCACTTTAAAACAGTGTGAAAACTGAAGTGCATAGCAAAGGTGGGTGGGGAGCAAAATGGGAGGAAAGAAACAAAGGGAAACTGGTGACTGACTATTCATGGATGATATGGTGGCAGGAGAACTATACGGACTGCAACAATTTAGAAAAAATTAAAATAAGCTAATAAATTACATAAGAGTATTCAATTAAAAAATAAAATTACATTTTGGAGGAACTAACTCAACTATTACATGTGAAAATCATGGGAAAAAGTTCCAAAGTAATTTTGCATGGAAACGCAAGGTGAACAGCATCAGTGTTCAGAGTTCCATAACTTCCAATGGCTATGCTATCATTTAGTTCTAGGTTTTTGTTTAACATTCTGGCAGAGACACCTGGACCACTTAGGTGGCTGCTCAAGTGCCTCTGTAACAATGAAGAATCTCAAGTACTGCAGAAATGCATGGCAGGGAGTGTAGTATGGTGTCAAGTTACGTAGATAGCCCCCCCCCATCCTTTTGAGTTTAATGAGGTTCATTCTGTATATATTTAGTTTGTTAAAAGTAATATGAATACAGGAGAGAGTGGCATTTGATGGCATTTGTGTGTTCTGGGACCCTGGGCAGACTTTCTTTTCTTAATCCATAGAAAAAAACCCAATTATTATAGGTTATTCTGGATTTAAGAAAATCCGAATTTACAAAACAGGTAAGCTACCGGTTTGTAGGTTTTTAGTACTATAAATATACTATAACCTTGCTTTTTTTTTCTTAAAAAAAAAGGCTGATTTGCATAATACTTCTAATTCATAAAGAAGCATACAAGTCCCCAGTCATTTGTCTGACAGGTATAAAGCAAAGGAGCTAAATAAAAGATCAAGGTGGACAACCAAATCGAGTCAGAAATATTTCAGAAACGAAAATTTATCTGTGACATAAATGAACTCAAAGAAAATACTATTAGACTTAGTAAAATAATTTGTATTTCAGTTTCTTTCAGCATATTTCTGTGGAAACCTTAGGAAAAATATAGACAAAATATTGAGAAGGGAGAAAGCTAAGCTGGAGAATGAATGCATTTATAGATAGGCGAGGAAATGCTGGCTATGGGTCCTCTTCAGTTTATCCTGCTTTTGGGGGTAGAGTGGATTGCTCCAAGATGTGAGTTCTCCAAAATTAGTTCATTAGTCTCTTACTATAAATCTTTACTGGGACATTTAGAATTTACATAGTAGACCTTATTCTCAAGAACCATATATTCTGGGTTTAAATAATTAATATATACCCATAAAAATAGACCACAAGACTTTTGATTTAAGTCCTGAAATAAAACAGCATTTCCCAAGCTGTTTGCTCTCAAGAGTTGTTTACACTCATAAAACTACTAAGGATACCGAAAAGCTTCTGTTTATGTTGTTTATATCTATATTTACTGCCTTAGGAGTCAAATAGAAAGTTTAAGTGTGTTTGTGTACTTATTGCATAAAAACAGCAAGCAATATACACATTTCTTGTTAACATAAATAACATATTTTTTGGAAAATAGGTTCCAAAACAAAAAATATTAATGAGAAGGTCGATTTTCTTTTATATATTTTGCAAATTTCTTGATACCTTACTGGATTGACTAATAGAGAACATTTTGTTTCTCTTTCCACCTTCACTGCTCAGTCTGTTATAATGTGTTTATACTGAAGAATATATAGAAAATTTTATGTCCATGTTAAGAAAAAATATGAAGAGAACATATGTCTCCATAAAGAAAGGAGTATTTTAATAGTTTAATTTGACTCATTGTGGATACTACAACAAAATGGAAAAACTGCCTTGATTTTTTTTTTAGACTCCAATAATTTTACCCACTGTTGCTTTTGCTCCATCAGTGCAATTGTCAACTCAGTGAAAAAGACAAAACTCATTTAGTAGTAGTATAAAATTAGATTTGAACTTCCAGAGCAAAATAAAGGATCTCAGAACTGCCTAATAGTCTGCAGACTGTACATTGACAACTGCTATCATAGTAGAACATTTAAAATGTGGGAATAAGTTCACAGTACATTGTTCAGTGACATGAGACTAACCAGTCCCATTTTTCAAATAGAAATGCAGTAAAGAGAAAATCTAGAAATTTTGACAATTGAAAATATCTTTGGATAGAATATTAAGTCATTTTATTTTCTTCTTTTTGTTTATTCTTCAAAATTTCCTATAGGAAATATTTTGCAGCAGGTCAGTTATAGAAATTATAAGTGTTGAAATTTTAAGCAAAATACAAAACCTCCTAGAGTTTACTTTAATAGTACTGTTTTTACTCCTTAATTTTCATCAAAATTTTTTATGTGGTGTCACCTGTACGTGCATGTTTTTTGCAGCTCTGTTTACAATTGCCAAGATTTGGAAACAAACCAAATGCCCCAAAACTGATGATTGGCTTTTAAAAAATGTGGTATATATACACAATGGAATACTACACATCAATCAGGGAGGACAAACACATGTCATTTGCAGCAACATGGATGGATGGAACTAGAAAGACTCATATTAGCAAAAATAAGCCAAAAAGAAAAAGAGAAATACAGGATGGTCTTGAGAGGGGGCACTACCCCCGGGTGTCATTTTCTCCTGTTTAAATTGCAGGTTTCAAGGAAGATGTGCTAAAATGAGAGAATGGCCTTTAGTAGAATTTCCTTGCAGAAAGATACAAAGGGGATGAAAGAGAAAAACAGGTTTTTTCTTTGTAATATAATAATTCAGGAGCTGTTCCTGGAAGGCGGGAAAACAGAAAGAATATTTAAAGAGGTTTGAAACAAAGAGAGGGAGGAAAATGGGAATTCAGATTCAGGTTTGGTTTCTGCCATTTTGTGGAATGAAAATGTGAACCAGGTGAGCTTGGCCATTTGGCCAAGGCCTGAGGCCTTCAGCCTTTGGCTGGTCCAGGCTAGCAGCATGTGTACTAAAGGCAGTTAGGAGTTTGCAGATTTGAACTCCATGTTGGAGTTTGTTTTTCTGAGTTTGACTTGTGTCTGGAAGAGGCCATGCAAAAGTTAGGCCTGAGAAGAAAGTGAACTTTGCTGGGTCCAGTACCATGAAGTTTCTTCTACTACCTGGAGGACAAGGAGAAGATGGCGGGGAAGACAAGAAGGAGCACATCAAAGGAGTGTGCTAACTGGCTGATTTTGGTGAGATGATCAGGACTGAGAGACTGAGGACTTCTAGGCAATCTGGGAAAGGACTTTGGACAATGTTGAGAAAGGTTTTGGACTATGTTAAAGTAATCTGAGTTTTACTTACATGTTTCTTTTGTAGTAATTAGGAAATCACTTTGTTAGAAATAAATTAGTCTGCACTGATAATCTTTCTTTGACTTGGAATTTTGGTTGAGAAGGCTGGGGATGGTGAAAAGAACCCACGAGAGTTTAAAAGAGGGTAAATTGAGGCAAACTAGTTTAAAGTTTAAACTGTGTTTCTAAGTTTTTTCTTTTTAAATCTGAAAGAGGGGAGGAAAGCTGAGAGAAGCTGGTAGTTGATGTTTGCATACCAATGATAGAGGTGAACAGTGAAAATGCTAATCAACAGTTTGTAGCCTGCTTTGTAGAGAGAAGCAGGCATAGGTGTGTCTAGTTCAAGTTAAAGGTGAATGCTAATGAATTGCTAGGAGCCTGCTTCATAGAGAGAAGCAGGCAGATGTGTTTCAAGTTAAAGAAGTCTTTTTTCTTTCTTTTTACCCAATTTCAGTTGGTGACTCTGGTGGGAAGCAGGTATGGAGGTGTTTCTAGTTCAAAGCAAAAAGTCTTATTTTCTTTTTACCCTATTTCAGTCTCACTTATATATAGGGAAAAAACAAACGAACAAGAAAAAATAAAAACAACCAATGGGACTAAACAATGGAGCGAGAGAGGAGGAGGGGGAAGAAGAGGAGGGAGGCAATGGTTAGCAGGTGTTAGTGAAGTGGGAAAGCCCCAGGGTACACAATAATGCAATAATGTAATATAAATGTAAATACACATATATATACAAATTTAAAATAATTTAAAAAAAAGAACAACCATCACAGAGATAGTTGACATTCTCTGTGGAGATCTCTTCTATCCTATTCCCCATTATACATTCCCAGAAATAATAATAAAAAAATAATTTATTGTTGTGTCAAAATACCACAGTAAATATAAGATCTTGCTTTTTATTTTTTTAAAGTGTACAGTACAGTATTGTTACCTCTAAGCCTAATACTGTATGACATGTCTAGAACTTATTTGTTTTTACTTTACTTTTATTTATTTTGGCTTTTATTTATTTGTATTTATCTTTTAAATAGTGTTTTTCAAATGGCTGTAAAGATTCATTTTTCATCTTATTATTGCATTGAGCCATGAAACTTCCATCCTAATTATATACACAATATTAACAATCTTATTACTAGTATAAATTTTGGCCCATATATAAGTGAACTGGCTGACCTAAAATGGTACCCAGTGATACTAATTAGTGTCATTTTTATTCCTAAAAGAAGTAACACTGATTTTCCATTAACCAAGTTTTAAGAAATTCAATCATTACATTAATACTCTTAACAATTTTAAACCTTACATTATGCTAATTTGATTTTAATGATTTAGTAAATTCCCGTTTGTTTTCAAAGATTTGTAAATAGCCAGAAATATTTCAGTTAAGGGAGTTTTGTTCAATGTTGTTGTTGCTATAACTACACTTTAACTTTTAATCATTTTTAGCCTGGTTTATTCCATACACCACTTAGGGCTCATGTGGAAAGATGACTCTATTTGAATTCTGATGTTGCACTATGTCTCTATAGGAGAGATTTCTGCTTGTTGGCATTCTACCAATTTTCATTTTGGGGTGCCCATTGTATGATCCTCTAGATGAGTACATGTAACACAGGAAGACTGCAGGATCACTCCCAAATGGCTTCCTATCAGAAATGATAAGTAAGAAATGGTTGAATGGCAGCACATTTCCTTTGTAACAGCTTTGGTTCTTTTGGAGAAATTTACTCTTGTCTATCACAAAGTAAATCCCCCAAACATCTTGTCTCTTCTGATTATGTGTTTCCATTCTTGACAATACTATGTCAAGCTTTTTAACCTCCATTGACTCAGATGATTTATGAAAACTGATAGATGTTTTTTGAAATACTATGAACATAAGATGCTTTGTTTAGTTACTTCCTGTCTGCTCCATAATAGCCTTTGCTCAGATGAAATACTACATGAATGTTAAAATGTAAAATACACAGGAGAGATATCCCAGCATCAGAAATTGATTCTGATGGATCCTGAGTCATAGGCATTCCAGGCATCTAAACTGAGAATATTCTACATTGGACAACTTGGTGGAACAGCTGCATTAATGTCTTGTTTTAATAGTTGTGTAAACATTTGTAAAAATACTGAATTTTTTAATTGAGTGGATACTAGTGATACTGTGCTTGGAACTCAACCCTGTTCCTCTTCTTCTAGTAGCATCATTTAAGAAAGTAAACCACGTTATGTTAGCTTCCAAGAGGTCTAAATGAACTAATGCATGTAAACTACTTAAAGCAAGCACACAGTTGTCAGCAGATATAACCGATGCTGTTTTAATAATACTGTTTTATTTACTTATTTATTCATTCACAGAGATAATAATGTTCATTTATTTATTTATTTTTGTTTGTTTATTTATTCATTCATTCACATAGATAATAGTGTTAAACAGTGCCTCCAAATTTTGGCAATAAGCAACATAATCTCATATGTTCTTTTAGAATGAATGTATTTGGGAGTTTTACATATTCCAGCCTCGTTGATACCTATTTCAAGAGTAAGAGAATTGCTTAGATTTAAAAATAAGGAAATGGAAATTAGAGGCAGAAAACAAGAAAATATACCGGTAAACAAGGGGTTTTTCAAATTAGAAGAAATCAACACAGTGACTAAAAAATAGAATGAAAATTCTGAATGCCAAGGGGAATTAAGAGCACTTCTTCCAATACACAAAGCAATGAGAGAGAAGAATAAAAACATGAGAGAAAACTTGGTCCTAGAAAATCAAGAGATCAAAGATTTATTGATTAGGAGTTCTAGAAGGAGCAGAGAAAATAGATAAGAAAATAACCAAAGAGATCATCAGAGAAATAATAGAAGACAGCTTTTCTGAATTGAAAATATACTACTGTTTTAAAGTGAACTGGTTTTGTCATTTCTTGGCACAGTGAACAAATAACCTATACATCTTGATGAAGTTTCAGAGGTCCTAAAATAAAGAAAAAAGTTTGTTTCTCAAGATAATAAAAAAGCTTAAGAAAAAACATTGTTGTTAACTAAATTATTAACCACCTGAATTCTGCAGTATGCTAAAGCTTAAAAGTTCAAAATTCTCATGGGAAGTTGTTCTCATGGACAAGTACCTATGACTTAGATATCTATCAAGGCAAAATGAAAAGCAGATTGAACAATCAAATTAAAAGACAAAATGATAATATTCAATGATAATATTGAATATTATAATAATGATATTCAATTGATATATTCAATGTTGATAATATTCAATGTTGATGAGTTTAGGAAATAGATACTCTCACATGAATTTTAGGTGAAATTATGATAATTTAGTTCACTCATTTTAGAAGATTGTTATACACATTTGGAAGATAGTTATGTGCATCCCATTTGATGTAATAGTTCTAGGTGTCTATAGTAAGCAGGCCTGTCTACAGAAGAGGGGTGTACTTAGGCAAAGATTAGGGCAGGGAATTGGATAATTCACACCATCTCTGTTCCCTTCTGTACCATTTATATGATTCTTATAATTTTTCTAAGTGCCAGTACATTCAGAAGAAGGGTGGGTCCTGAATTCTGTCACAGGCTCCATCAACAAACAGATTAAGCCTGATCTACTTTAATTGGGAACAAACACATGATCAATGGAACAAAGGTTTAGGCTTGTCCAAATTTAAGTGAATGAAACAATGTGGTTTTGAACTAAAATCAAACTAAGAAAGTTTTAACCCCAAAGGAAGCCCTTGTTAAAAATTTTGACAAAGTGAAAATTGAATTATAATGGAAGTCTATCTACTCTATAATTTCATAGTTTTCCAAACAGTGTATCATCTCACTTTGCATTGTGTTTGCTTAATTAGATGTTAGAAATGTGGAAAACAGTATTTAGAAGAAAGCAGTAACATAGATTTAATGAGACTCAAAGGCATAAATAAAAAAGATAAATTCAGATATCTTTTATATTTTAACCATGCAAATAATATTTCTGGCATAGAAAAGTTACCTGACTCTTTTATTGCTTTCCATCACTCATATTCTTTATCACATATGGAACATCAATTTTATTCTTCTTTCAAGCTGCATCAGGCTAAAATCAGTGACAGAAGATGCAATCAAAAATATATATATCTGCATTTAGTCTCAGCTGAGCTGAAATTAGCTATGTAATAAACTCTACTTATATAAAAGGATTTAAGAAGTATGGGTCTCCAAATCAGTGTAAAAAATCAAATAAGTGTTATTTTCCTTAAGATACATGCAGTAGACTTTTCAGAGGAGAGGAAGTAGATCGCTGGAGGTTTATGGGGGGAAATATGGAACTGAATGTGATCTAGTCCAGTGATCATGAAGTGACAGCCGTGGCTTGTGGAGTTGTGACTTCATAATGATGGAGCACATAGCATGTTCCCTGGTACATGACATCCAACAAATAATAGTTGTATCGTTTTATTTCATATACTTCTATTGAGTGTTTGCTATGTGTCAGGCACTGTGCTGGGCACCAGTATGTATTGCTTTTTCTAGAAAGGGAACCCATGTTGAGGGAAGTTATAACCTGCCATACCATGTACTAAAGAACAAATAACTATTATTTCATGTAAAGGAAAAAGAAAACTATGCTATAACTGGATGATTTTCTACTTTAAACTAGCACCTCTGAAAATAGTATGCCTCAGTTAATGTGAGTGATGAGGTAGGCAAAAATTATATACAAATACAAGTTTATTTTAGAAAATAAAAGAAATTTGAATCCAAAAGTTTCTCCTAATTATTGTCTTTTCTTTTTCTTGGCCTTCTCATACAAAGAAAATTAAAATCCTATTTTTCACTCAATATTTTAGAAAACTATGCTTTTCTGTTTTTACCACAAGGAAAGTTCATTTAAACACTTTGTGTCTTTAAAATTTTTTCATCTTAGGGTCTCAAAACCAAAATAAAACATGAAAATAATGAACAGGAAACAAAATCTTTTGAATGCAAAATGTAGAAATTTTATTTGAAGGGTAATTGAAAAGTGACTAGTTCTCCAAATCTTTAATAAAACTAGTTAATGCTACTTATGCCATAGGAATTGTGCTTCAGTGGGCTAGAACATTTTCTTCAAAATCATGCAATGTTAATATGCTTTTAATTAGTAGTTGTACTTTGATTTGTGAACCACATCAGCATAGTTCCAAAAAGTATTGTGCACTGTTTCATAATCATCCTCAGAAGACATAGGCATCAAGCCTGCAGAGTGTATTGTGTGTAAGAATTACTTGGATCAACTCAACAGGTGCCATCTCTTTTCTCTAGCAGTAGACCAAGCTAATTTGTGGACAGATTACGAGGACAAAGATAAGACAAGAATTAAAAATATACATTATTTAGTAACCCACTAGCAGGGAGAGGATATTTGCAAGTCATATATCTGATAAGAGATTATATTCGGAATATATAAAAAAAAACTGCTAACCAATTTGACCAAAGAAAACCTCATACAAAAAGTAGACAAAAGAACCTGAATAGACTTTTCTTCAAAGTACACGTACAAATGGCTGATAAGCATATGAAACAATGCTCAATATCAGTAATCATAAAGGAAAAACAAATAAGATCTCTCCCACATTCTTTGGGAAGGCTAATATCAAAAACAAAACATAAATTACAAGTTTTGGTGAGGACACTGTGTGCTCCACTGGAAGGACTATAAAATGGTGCAATTTCTATGGAAAACAGTATGGCAGTTCCTTAAACAAATAGGATTACCTTCTGAGTGTATACTCCAAAGAATTGAAATGAGGGTCTGAAAGAAATGTTTGTTCACCGTGTTCATAGCAGTGTTGTTCACAAATAGCCAAAAGGTAAAAGCAGCCAGGGTGGTTGCTAGATGACTCAGGAAGCAGCATATGATGGAATACATGCCAGGTGATGTCATTCAGCCTTGAAAAGGAAGGGCATTCTGACCTACACTGCAATAAGTGTAAACCTGGAGGACATTATGCTAAGCAAAATAAGCCCGTCATAGAAAGACACATACCTTGTAATCTAAAATTAATGTGTGTTAATATAAAATTTATGTCTACCTCCCTACTCACATTAACTGAAAGATACCAAATTCAAGGCTATCAGTTTTAAGCTATATGAATTTTATCACAATTGAAATTAAAAAAATATATATTGGTATGTGTATGTAATGGAATGAAGACTAAGACAAAGTCAAGCCCTTTCTTCCCTCCCCCCATCTCCTTCCTAGCAGATACCTTCTAAATGCTCTGTATTATTTTAGACACTAGGGATACTGGGTGAAAAACAAAGAGAGTGTTCAGACTGCATGGTGCTGAATAACTCATGAGATCAGAAGCAGAGTGTAAACACACAATCAAATGCATATGTAACTAAATTCAGGTGGTAGTATTCTGAAAAAATAAATGTAGGCAAAGATAGAGAAATAAATACCATTTTAAGTAGTCACGACCACTCTGAAAAAATGACATTTATTAATTTATTTTTGTTTTAAACTATATAGTTTATTTCAGGCTAAAAACGTATATATAAAAGAAAATTAGGATTCAACAATATATCAGTATGTAAATTAGGATACAGCAAGATATCAATATGAAAAATATTACAAATTTTAAAAATTTAAGACAACTTGAAACTTGGATACAATGATAGAGGTAACAAGTGGAGATGTTCTCCGATATCCTAGTTAGGAGATTTTTTAAAAATAATTTTTAAAATATTCTTGTGGGAATAAAGCAAGTTACATAGATAGGTATACATATTACAATACCATAATTATGAAATTGTAACCATGCAAAATAATATATTATTTACTGATGTGTAATTTAAAAGTTTCAAATGCCACTGAAATGGCAAACATCACATCCAGTGTACTGATTATTATTTCTGGGAACTTATGATGGGGAATAGCATAGAAGAGATATCTACAGAGAATGTCAACTATCTCTCTGATGGTTGTTCTTTTTTTTTTAATTTAGTTTAATTTTTTTAATTTGCATATATATGTGTATTTAAAAATGACATTTGAACAGAAACTTGAGTGGACAGTGAGCTGTTGTCTGTGCAGATCTGGGAGAAGAGTATCCCAGACAGAAGCACTAGCATGCACGAAGGCCAGAAATGCAAGTCTCCCTGATGTGCTTAAGGACAGAAAGGGCATCAGGCAGTTGCATCAGAGTGAGCTGAGCAAAGGGGAAGAGTGATAGGAGATGGGTGCAGGGAAAACCAGGATGATGTGGCTTCCATGGAAGAGAGAGCTGAGGAGAGGCCACTCCTGATGGTTGTGACAGGATTTGGGCTGTATGGAAGTAATTACATCTAACAACCCCAGAAACTTGACTTCAGCATTTAGGTGAATGGGAGTATGTGTTATCTACAATGAAGGGAAGCCAGAGAGGATTGCATGTCCAGAGGAGGAAACAAGAAGTTTGTTCCTGGTGATGCAAAAAGAGTGCTAGATAAACATGTTTGTCAGCTACAGGAGATCGAGAACATGGGAGGTTGGTGGTTAATGAGTTTCAAGTGTCTCTCTGTAGATCCTGGGATTGAGGGTGGTGGACAGTTCGAATTTCAGGCATTGTTATCAAAGCAGTGAGTTGGAAAGATGACTAGAAGTTATCTAATTGGGTCTGAGGCTGGATAATGTTAAAAGGGCGGGTGGTTAGCTGTGATGGTTTCCTGAAACTTGTAGAGCATTTGTAGCCAGGGAGACTGGAAAGGAAGAGACAAATTCACAGGTAGTCTGAAGAAATGAATGGGCAGAATGCTTTGTTACAACCTCAGTATGAGAAGAACAGCCATGGATTAAAGAAAGGTTAAAGGTGTTATTTTCTCACTGACTGTTTCTGTGGCACCCCCACTTCTTCACCCTCACGTGAATTCTTGGTCAAATGTGATGACCTAGTGACTAAATTTTCTTTGCTGGATAGTCACACCCATGGCGAGGATTGATGGTGCATGGCTGATGACTCAATTTACCTCATTTGGAGCCAGAATGATTCCTCAGAGATGAGATAGTCTGTTGCCTTCCAGTCAGGGGAATCTCAGAGGCCACCTGAAGGGTAAAGTGGGGTGTCACTGAGTAGACAGGGCTTTCAGTCACATCTGTCAGAGCTACTCTGCTTTTGTTGGAGGACACTGGTTATTATTTATACATTATTTTGAAAGATTTAATTCTTTGAAAAATTTTACTTGAAGATAGATTAGCTGCTAAGGAGGTTAAAACGATCATTGATCTTGTTCACCATTCTTACTTGGCAGATAAGAAAACAGAGACTGTAAGAATAAGTCATTTGCCTTCCTCTCATGTCCTCTTTATCCTGTCTTTCTTGTTCTTTTCCTCCTTTTGTTTCTTCTCTTTTCTACTAGCATAGGGACTACAGAGATTAGCAAAAAGATTATGTCCACCGTCAAAAACCCCATTGACAATAGGAACAGTTATTTTAAACCATTATTTGAAAAAATTCCTTTTTACCTGCCTCTCTTAGAACCATGCCCCGTTTCCCAAGAACTTCAGCCTGGGTGGGTCTGAGAAACTTGTGTATTAATAGCCATCAGAGATAACTCTAACACAGGTCACATTTTCAGAATGACCAAACTAAATTTTCTTGTAAAAGAATACCCTTTTTAGTGTATGCGCCTGGAGTCGGTTTGTTTTGTTTTGTTTGATTTTATGGCTAAAGGCTAGGAGATATCAAAAGGATTCTTCTGAGGATGTCCTGTTAACGTCATGGGATTGAGACCCAAATTCTATGTTCTTTCCGTAAAACCATCACTTCCCAAATCCAAGTCCAGAGATCATCAACTTTCCAGCTTTGTTTCCTCCCCTGTGATCCATACTGAAATGAGAAAATGTGAGACAGTGTGGTGTTTTATCAAGAGTCTTCATTATTCTGGGGTTCTGTCCTTCCAGATACTTTAAAAATATCCCTTATTATATGATATGATGATAATTATATGTGTGTGTTTTTTTTAATAGCACAGTGTTCACAAATCTGGATACCCATGCTTTAAAGGCCAATGAGTCTACCGGAAAAGAAAGCTTGAAAAAAATACTTTACCTCCCCAAGTCTCTTTTTAGTGCCTGGTAGGATTCTATAGAGTGTCTAAAAGGCAGTATAGTGGGGAGTATTGGCAAGTACATTTAAGAAGTTGTGAAACCTAGAAGCTAATCTCATCTGTCATTAATTAGCTATGTGTCCTTGGCAAATCACTTCATCTCTCTGGACCTGTATCATCTTCTAGGAATCTGTGTGCTTAAGGATAAATTTTTATATTTCAAAATAAGAGAATTATTAAAATGGATTAGGGCTTATTTTCCTTCAGTATGAGTAATTCATCAAGTCTACCATATTTATATGAAACAACTAATACAGTTTTTTATTAAGCCCAGTACACAAAAAGCTCATTAAGTCAATACTAGCTTACCCAGAGTGGTATTTAATTCAAAGTAATTGCAATTCCCTAGTAATCTAGATCTCTGTGGTTTTGTAGTGAAAATATTGAATTATCTGAATCTAGTTAAAACAAGACTAATTTTTTTCAATTTTCTCTTTTTTAAATAGTTATTTCCTCTTCCCTCTAGGATTGGACGTGAACAAAAGTATATGCCAGTAAGCATCAGCCTTTGACTTACCAGCAGGCAGACCTACCTCAATACCCACAATCCTGCTTGAAAGCTCTGAACACAAATACACTTGTCAGATACTCAGGATTCAATTGTTTTCATGATTCCATAGAAATCAGTCTCCATGGTGTCTTTTTATTTTAATTGTGTTATATTTTATTGAGGCAACAATGTTGGTTCACAACACTGAATGACTCAGAGGTGTAGGTTCATATCTCTTCAGATGTTTACCATCCTTAGTCTTCCCCCACAATCAGTTAAGTGTCCTCTACTTTTTGCTCTCTTCCCTTCCCCTCCCCGTCTGGTAGCCTCAAAATACATCAGCTTTAGAACTCAAACTGTCATTTGAGGCAACGCCTGTGCCTCACATTCCTTGTTCTTGTATTGGACGAGTAGGGGCTAGGCCTTCAGGAAGTGGTCCGGGGCATTCCTGACCCCACAGAGGGGCTAGGATTACAAATAAACCATTGTATTGTAGTGAAAAGGCACAGGAACACTTATATTTTCAGTCTTTATACTCAAATGTCGATTGACCTTCTAGAGTATGATGTCACAGAGATGGCAGGAGCACTTAGCCCTGCTCAAGCATCTACATACCTGCCGTGTTCTCAGCTGTCCTTCCTCCATAAAAGGGACTGAAGGACTTGGTTTGTGTGCAGGATGGATTAGGCATAGGGAGACTCCCCTCCTGAAGTAAGGGTAGTTCCTATTCTCATGGAAAAGAGGACCTGGGCACAGCCTCTCTATGTGGGAGAAGTGCCAGCCTGAAATCCAGTGCATTAGGGATGCACCTAGGTATCAGGCATTGGGTAACCCTGACTGCTTATCCACAAGCCTACAGAATCCGCTATGATTGGGTTCTAGCATTGTCTCCCAGGGCTGGATATCTCATTGTGCTAAATCTGAGTGCTTACCTTTGATGTTGTGTTTGATTATTTAATCGTGCTCTTGTTGGCATTTACAGACTTGTGTCTTGTGTGTAGACTTTAATTGCTCTTATGATATGAAAAAGTCTGTTTTCTGAAACAAGAGGTCAGTATACTTTATGTGAAGGGCCTGGACTAACATTAAATTATGCTTACTTTGTCACATAATTCCAAATGGGAGAATTGGCCGGAGCATGTTCTTCTGGGATTTCTATGGAAAATGTTAGAATGTTCTCATGAATCCCTATGTCAAAGAAAATTGTTTCTGGCAAAGTATACATGTATTACCAAATTCCTGCATAAGAGTTCCCTCCCTTTCTCCCTTCTTTTTCCTCCCAGAAAACTGTATTGTTCACATGTAGAAGCTGTCAGTTAAATTACAGCCCTGCTGGTTTGTTTCTTTTTTGTCTTGGTCTGACATAGGCATGGTGAGTAAGGGAGTTTGTGGGAGGACCTGGAGATTGAGGGGTGAGGGAGAGATCCGGAGGTCCTGAGAAGCCATCTTCTTCCTTTCTTAGACCCAGGCAGTTATGACTGACTTACAGTTTCTCACTTAATTGTACATCACCAAGTATGCTGTTAGTCTTCCCCTCACAGTATGGGGCTCCGTAATGACAAGACTTTTCCATTAGCACATCTCCTGTGCTAGTCTGTGCACTATTGGTTGTGTAGTGGGGGATCAGTGAGTAGAGTGACAGAGTGATTGAGTGGGAGTTGTGATGCAATCCCACCTTCTCTCCACATCTGCCAGCCCAGGGTAATTTTGGATAACCAAATCATCTAGACAGTTATTGCTTCTTTACAGCGAGACATTTAATGTCCGATTATATTTTGCTTTTAAACATAGCATATGAAAGGGCCAGTCATCTCTGTATGATTAATACCTCGTTTCTGTTTAGTTGGACTCCAAGTATATGTGTCTCTCCCTTCAGAGAGCATTCAGGGTAACCCAGTCAGCCACTGCTGGCTCTGCCCAGTTGGCACAAGTATTTCCATCTCAGGTCCCTCTGCTTGATGGTAGTGCTGAAAGATGAAGCAAACTTTTGATAAACTGTGCCCTTCCTTTGCCTTTTCTCCCATGTCATCCACTGAATGTACTGAAGTGTTTGACTTCTGTCCTCTTATAAATAAGGATACCTGAGATTTTAAACTCAAGTAAGAATCTGAATCCCAGCTCTACACACTGAGAGCTCTATGGCCTTGGACAAATTACTCCCATAGCCTCACTGACATCTTCTATTGAAATGAATATTCTCAAACCTGCCTCTATGTAACTTCTACCAGGGTTGTAGAAATTAAAAGTGGTAACGTACAAGTGTGGATTTTCCCTCCCTTTCTCTTACATGCTCAGACTACATGTGAGGGGAAGGAAATGAAGTTTCTTTTTTTCAGATTGACTCAGTCTTTACATTGCAATTCTCTGAAGTGATATCAGTTTTGTGAACCTGAAGATGATCTTTCATTGAACTTAATAGATAATGTTAAAAATCTTTGCAGATAATAAAAATGAAGAAAAAGTATAGATTTCTGTATTGGAAAGCTTAATCTTGACTAAACTTCACTGGTACCACGCTAATATCTTATAATGTATCTGTGACAAACTAGTCATCTAGAATTATTATACAAGATCTTTAAAACTAAGAATGGAACTCTTAAGGTTTATGCCATTAACCACAACTTGATATCAACTTGATAGCAGCGTAAAGCTCTGCTGTCCTACACAGACAGCTGTGCCCATCCTTTCCCATCTTTATTCCTTACCCCCTGAACTGTTGCTGAAGCAGCTAGCCATTGGGATTCATCTCTGGTGATTTTAGCAATGTTGTTTTGGCAAGGTCGTTTTTCTTCTTTCTCTTCTCCCTTTTTGAAATCCAGTGCAAGCGTGTTGCTCTGAATAGTTTTCTGCAGCTTAAATGATCTCTTCGGAGAGAATTCACGAAAGGAACTCTTTTCTAACATGATGGCCAGGACTAGTCACCATTGATGCCAGAGTGAGTCAGTTGCCCAGATCATGTATTCCTGATATATAGCTTGCTGCATCCCTGCCTTGACCTTGAGCCTGATCCTGACGCTTCATCCCCCTACCAGGACTGCCACAAAGTATTCAGAGGATGACCTTCCTCAGCTCTTCCATGCTTCCTTTCTGCCTTCTATTCCAGGGTTTCCATCTCCTCAACAATCTTCCCTTCTGCCTGACCAATAGCACCATTGTGAAACCTCCCTGGTCTTGCATCTGTGTCACTCACTTTTTGGTGATCTGTTCATGGAAGTGTTTTCTGTTTCTCTGTCTAAAGAGAGTAAAATCAGGAGAGGGGGAGGGCACAAGAAATTAAGATGGTTCACAGGTGATAAGGTGATGGGAGAACATCAGGGTATACAATGATGTTATGTGTGTGTGCAATCTATAAAAAATTAATAAAATAATAAAATGCACTGTAATGTAAAAAATGTGTCTTAGCATTTTTAGACCACATCCTGCTAGCCTGGTTACTTGCACACAGAGATAAGTCAGAATTTGTTCATAATTATCTCAGTCTGTGTGGGCTTTTGCAACAAAAACACCATAAACTTGATGACTTATAAAAAGAGATATTTATTTCTCATGACCCAGAAGCTGAGAAGTTCAAGACAGCTAATGACAGTTTCTGTGTCTAATGAGAACCTATTTCTTGGTGTCTTCTCACAGTAACTCCATGTGACTGACGAGACAGAGGGTACAGATCTCACTCATGATGGTCTTGCCTTCATACCAAAGCACTGCCCAGTGACTCTACTTCCTAATGCCGTCATAGTGGGCATTAGGCCTCAATATGCAAATTTGGGAGTGAGTTGGGGGAGGAAGCAAACATAATAATGATATTAGAGAATTTTTAAGATTTTAAATAAGACATAGTTTTATCTTACTTTACTTTAAAGGAATTGTTGATAATAAGATAAATTACTAAAGGTGTCTTATGTGAGTACAAAGTGAATATTATACTGATGATGTATGAGAAACAACCAGGGGCAATGCCAGTGATGTATGTTCCAGCAAAGGCAGCTGCAGAAGGGGCTCTAGGAACTCCTTCTCATCTGCAGGGAAGTGTTAGTTAAAAAAAATGAGTGTTGCCCAGGGTCACTGTTGTGAAACCAGATCTCTGAGCCCATGGAATAGTCAGCCAGCAGGCACTGCCACGTTTCAAAACTAGAATTCATCTATGTATTCAGTTATTGGATGAGTATTTTAAGGAACATTTGCTATGGACTAGCTGCTCTCCTGGATTCTGGAAGCACTGAGATAGGCCCAGGTTCTGAGTTCTGAGCTCTGAGCCCGGCAAGGAGACAGACACATTAGTGGACACTTAGGGAGCAGTACAAACATTCAGTGATGAAGATATTGTGCAGCTTATCAGCTATCTAGGAGGGTCAGTGACCCCTGGAAGTCTGGATCCATTCTTGTAGTCTAAATCAAGGCCAATGAGAGCAGGCAGCTTGTGTAGAAAATTAGGGCCTTGGGTCTGAGGAAGTGAGGAGCATGTGCCGGAAAGAGCACATTGATGAAGAGTTCCTTGGGTTTGTGTATTTGAATCTGGTTCTTCTTAGCTGACTTTCTCCCGAGGGTCTATTATTGGGGTCTGCTATGTGGTACAGTGTCTCATGGTCTCTGTTCCTAAGTCCAGTATATCAAGCTGTCAGCCAAACACTCAATTTAAGCTGACTGCTGGTCTTTCTGTGGGAGATTGAAGTGAATCTATCCCAGTCACAGATCTAGTTAGTGGGGGGATTGTGGGCAGTATGTGGAAAGACATTTCAAAGTATTGGGAGCAGTTTCACCTGAACCACAGTGACAGGATGGGACAAACGTGGCCAGAGTGGTAGCCAGCCAGCATGTAAAGATGAGTTAAAACTTTCTACTTAAACTACAGAATCTGTTCCTTACTAGTAGAAGATAGGTTTTTCTAAACTGTGATTAATGAAGTGCTGTAGGCTGCTGAGTCAGGTGGTATGTAATGTGGATGATGAGATTGTGGGAAATAAATACCCATGTTCTCAGTAATTTTATTGAATTAAATTGAATCTTTCACACTTGTGTAAGTATGAATTAATATGCAATTCAGTTTCCCTGACAATACATTTTCAAGAAACTTTACCATAAAGATTCGTAACTGAAAGGAATCCAAGTTGGGTAAGGTGGTGTGTGCCTGTAAACGACAGTCTATGGAGTGTGACTGGGACTGGGGATCATGGTTTGAGGCATGCCCAGGACAACATAGTGAAACCTAGTTCCAAAAAAAATAGCTGGGTGTCGTGGTGTGTGCTTGTAATCTCAGCTACCCGGGAAGCTGAGGCTGGGGATTGTTCGAGTCTGTGATACCCCAGGCAACATGAACCTGAGATTCCACAGGCAAAATTAGTAAGACCTAGTCTCAAAAAAAAAAAAAAAAAAAAGGAATCAGATAGTTATTTGCACCAGCATTCAGATCTTTTGTGTTCACCCATTTTCTCTTTAGGTCACTAGTTGTTCCTTATACTATGGAAGATCTGACAAGGATTTTTGGCTTGGAGAGTTAAAAGGTCTGTCAGGTATTGCCTGAATTCACTCATTTCAAACTTAAATTTATTAAAAAATTGGTGAAATGATTGGTAAAAATGAATGGGTATCCATTTGATTCTGTTTTCTATAATTTACTTTTGAATTCTCTGGCTGACCTCTGTGGGGTGTTTGTATATATGTGAATTAATGCATCTTGCACTAACACCTGAAGCACCTGACTGAGAATATTCAGTTCAGTGTGTTTAGCTACTGTTTGAAAGATTTATGAGACGGTTACTATAAATCTTCCAGTGATCTTTATATTTGATCAACTAGAAGGATTTAGAAATACTTTTCTTTTCTCTCCAGTGTTGAAACGAATAGGATACAAGATCTGTGAATTCCATACCTTTTCATAATCAAGATATAAAATATATATAAAAATCCAGTGAACCTAATCCAGTCACCTTTATTGAACATGATCATTGGTTTATGGTTGTGGGCAGTCCTAGCACCACCCTAGGCTAATTAAAGAGTTAGTTGAATGTTGTACTAGGATATCATAATACCTGTCTGTACTAAACTTCTTTTTTTATTAAATTATTTATATATAAATTTCACATCTTTGTAACCCCGGGGGTTCACCCACCACCTTCCCTCGCTGACCATTCCCACAATCTCACCCCCCCCCGCTCCCCGAGTTGGGTACTCCAGTTTGTTTGGTAGCTTGTTTTCACTTTTTCTCATGGTTTTCCTATATCCTATATATTAGTGAAACCATTTGTTTTCTGTCTTTTTTTTTTCTGACTTGTTTCTGCTAACATGATTTCTCCTAAGTACATCCATGTAATCATAAAATCGTCAAATTTGTCATTTTAAATTGTGACCCCCAGGGATCAAAATAATGTGAAATATATCTAGAGAGAGAGATTATTTAAAATAATAAAAAATAATTATGAATAAAAACTATCTGAATAAAAAAAATTAATCGTGTGTATATGCCACATATTTTTCATCCAGTCTTCTGTTTTGGGACATTTGGGTTGTTTCCATGTCGTTACAATTATAAATAGTGCTTCAATAAACATCCGAGCACAGGTGTCCCTTTGTACCAACATTGAGGTCTCATTTGGGTAGATTCCCAGAAGAGTGATTGCTGGATCAAATGGTAGTTCCATTTCCATTAGTGTGAGGGTCCTATACATAGCTTTCCATAGTGTCTGAACCAGTTTACATTACTACCTACAGTGTAAGAGTGTTCCTTTCACTCCACATTCATGCCAGTACTTGTTGCCCGTTTTTTGGGTGTGGGCCATTCTTACTGGTATAAGGTGGTATCTCATTATGATTTTGATTTGCATTTCCCTTATTGCTAGTGATGTTGAGCAATTTTTCATGTGCCTGTTGGCCATTTGTATTTCCTCTTTGGAGAAGTGTCTTTTTAGTTCTCCCCATTTTTTAACTGAATTTTTTTCCTTTGTTTTTGTTAAGTTGTGTGAGTTCTTTGTGTATCTTTGTTATCAGATCCTTATCACTTGTATGGAGGGCAAAAATTTTCCCCAGTCAGTTTGGTTTTTGTTTTATCTGTTGTTTCTTTTGATGTACAGAAGCTCTTTAGTTTGATGTAGTCCCATCTAATTATGTTTTCCTTCATTTTTTTACCTGCTATAGATGTGTTCAGAAATAGATTTCTGAAATGTAACTCATGGAGGGTTTTGCCCAGCTTTTCCTCTATGTATATTATGGATTCAGGTCTTACATCCAGGTCTTTTATCTATTTTAAGTTAGTTTTTGTACAAGGTATTAAGGAGGTTTCTTGGTTCTTTTTTTTTTTGCATGTCTTGGCCCAGTTTTTCCACCACCATTTATTGAAGAGGCTTCCTTGTTCCAATGTAAGTTTTTCATTCCTTTGTCAAAGATTAATTGACTATATGTGTATGTGTGTGTGTGTGTGTGTGTGTGTGTGGTTTTATTTCAGGATACTCAATTACTGAAATTCATATGGAATATCAAAAGCCTCAAATATCAAAAATCCTCCTGATCAGAAAAAAATAAGTATTGCAATTCCAGACTTCAAATTATACTACAAAGCCATAGTAATTAAAACAGTTTTGTACTGGTACCAAAACAATCAGGCAAATGGAACAGAATTGTGTACTAAACTTCTTATCTGAGATGCAATTGAAGCACTGAGATGAACAAAGAAGGGAACTTTTCATGAAACTTCCAGCTGTTTTTGTGCCTACTTTTCTACCTTTGCATATGTGGCCATATTTCCTAGGAGAGTTGAAGGGAGAAGAAACCTATAGATCTCACTTACCAGCAGTAACCTAATACTGACAAATGACCAGATCTGTATAGATCAGTTCTATAGCACATTTCCTGAAAATGAACTGGATCAAAGGAGGTGGAGGACATTCAGTAAGAGAAAGTTGTTGATGTGGTTGCTAAATTCCTCTTGGAAAGGAATCCATTCTTCAGAGTGTTTTTGTGGTGCAATGCTCCCTCTTTGGTTATGTACCTCTGCTCTCCATCTTGTTCGACAGAATTTATTCTGAAGAAAAATAATAGTGCATTCTTGACACTGGGGTGAGCAGAGATTCTGGGTCCACACCATACCTATCAAACCTGAGATCATGGCTGAAAGCATTCCTCCTCAGCCTTTATGTCTCAAAATTAGGGTTTTCCAAAACTGTTTCACACACAACTTGTAAGAACCTGAAACCTTGAGGGCATTTTCCTTATATCACTAAGCCAAAAGCTTCATCAGCATATTTTCCACCATAAATTAGAATTGTGAGGTGCAGTGTTCCCTGTTTTCATCTGAAACACATTGTTTATTTGTGTGGTAATCTGAGTGCTCCATCACTGAATTAGCATAATGGCTTTAGCCTGTTTTCATCTTAGGGTATTGTTTGGAGGGAAAATTAATATGGTCTGTTCCTGCTAATCACGAATTCCATTTTGTATTGCTTTGATATACTTTCTTTGATGTAAGGGAAAAGTCTAAATCTCTATTAAGAGAAGAAAAATGTCAGTAAGTCTGTTTAGCATACACACTCAAGAATTTAGTAGCTGAACAAGAGGGGAAGCTAATACGCTGTTTAGGGTTGTTTTGCTTGTTTGAGGAATCTAATTACAACTTGGTGACTTTCTAGGCGTGTAAGAAATTCTTATTCTGAAGCTGTAGAGCATTTTGCAGCTATCTGCTTTACTGAATCACAGGGAGGCAGGTTAGATAAAACACCAAGTAGGCTTTTCTAAAAGCAGGAGCTGAAGACACAAAGTACTGCAGATGCCCCAAAGTTCCTTCTGTTCTTGTGTGAATGAATGTTGTTTTCCCCAGATATCTTCAGTGTTCATCATAGAACAGGGAAACTTGATTCTTTAGTAGCTAAGAGAGCAGAGTTCTCCAAATTTCTTCTGCCAGCTGGAGGGAAAAGGATAGAATTCACTAGCCAAGCTTCACTTCCCCCATCTATTTACACTTTCTTAGCCCTGAAGCCAATATACTCTAATGTGTCTCTCCCACCCACTTTATGCAACAGGAGTGTCCCTCAAAATCTGTGTTTAATTCACATTTTCATAGATCCACAGAAGATTTCCCACTGACTTCAAAGAAAACCTCAGAGTTATCTTATCTGAAATGTGGATGGATCTGCAGGATGGCAGAAGATTCAGCTTTCTGTCCTTCAGGCTTTCTACCCAGAAATGAATAATATGTAAATGAACACAAGGGTTTAGAAAGCTTTAGTAAATTCAATTATAACTATCCCTTACTTGACTTGCCACCATTTGTTTATGCCATGAGCATCTGTGGAGCTCTTGCTCACCACTAGACACCTGGGGTAGGAAATAGATAAGCCTTGATGCCTGCCCTTAGGGGTTTGCATCTCCTGTGGAGGAAGGGAGTTGAGCTGTGGGCAATGCTCCATGCAAACAATATTGCTGTGAAGCAAGGCCAATGTGCACAGGCTCTGGGAGTGAAAGGCAGCAATATTGGTCCTCCTGATTTCCCAGGGATGATGTCCAGACTTTTTTCAGATGAGGAGGAATTAGCTATATGAATTTAGAAGTAGTGACCAGCAAGGCATGTTGAAGGAAGAGAGCATGTGAAAACTCAGGGGTTTGGAACAGGAGGACTCTGGGAGGAAATTCAAAGCCTGTTCATAGAGCAGAAATCAAAGGTGCATGTGAGCAAGTCCTCCCCAGCCATTCTGATGGTTCTAAATCTCCAAGTCATTACTCAAAGCAGCAGATCTAACATTGTGTGGTGGCTGTCAATGTGAACTTGAGCCATATATGTGCTATGAGGCAAGCCCTTCCATGCATTGGTTTCCTCATCTGTCATGTGCTTATTATTATACCACCTGCCACATAAGACAGTGGGGAAAATTTACTCAATTAACAGGACCTAGCATGTGGTTAATTCTATATAACTATTTGTTAAATTAAAACCTGTGAGACCAGGAGTGTCAGGACAGTGGTTTGTGCATAAAAGACACTTAAATGATGAATTAAAAATATCCCAGAAATGATCCTAATGAAAAGTTAACTGAGCCTCTCAAGTTCAGAGATAGAGGAGGGGACTAAATGGGGCAATTCTCTACTTCCACTGTGAGTAAGAATTATCTATTAAAGTGCAGATTCCTAGCCCTGCTGTCAGAAAGATCTTAATTCATTGCTCTTGGCTGGGATCCAGGAATATGAATTTAAAAAATCACCCACAGCTATTTTCATGCCGATGGTCTTTTGCATTAGTACCAGGGCAAGTAACCTGCCTAGACTAAAAGGACTGATGCTGGTCTTGATAGGGTGTGCTACCCCCCCCCAATTGTCTTTTGTTTAAGATTGCAAATTTCAAGGAAGTTATGCTAAAATGTGAGAATGGCCTTATTTGGAATTTCCCTTCAGGGAGATGCTAGAGGAAGGAAGAAGTGAAACAGTTTTTTTTTTTTTCTTTGTGATGTAATGATTCAGTAGCTGTTCCTGGAAGGGGGGGGGTAACAATATATAAAGAGATTTGAAACAAAGGGAGGAAAAAAGGGCAAAAAGAGAGAAAGATGGGAATGGAGATTGATTGAGATTCAGGTTTGGTTTCATCCATTTTGGAAGATGGAGATGTGAACCATGTGAGCTTGGCCATGTGTGGAAAACGCCTGGGGCCACCTCTGTCTGGCCTGGGCTAACCACATGTGTGCTAAAGGCAGTTTGCAGTGTCTGGAAGAGACCTTGCGAAAGTCAGGCCTGAGAAGAAACTGAACTTTGCTGGGTCTGGTTCCATGAAGTTTCTTTTAACTACATGGATGACAAGGCGAAGACAGCATGGAAGACAAGGAGGAGCACATCAAAGAAGCAGCCAAAGGAAGATGTCTTTCAGCATATGGAGATGATCTCTGACTGACTGGACATTGGTGAGATGATCAGGACTGAGAGACTGAGGATTTTTGGGCAATCTGGGAAAGGACTTTGGACAATGTTGAGAATGGTTTTGGACAACGTTAGAGTAATCTGAGTTTTACTTACATGTTTCTTTCGTAGTAATTAGGAAATCACTTTGTTAGAAATAAATTAATATGCACTGATAGTCTTGCTTTGACTTGGTATTTTGGTTGAGAAGGCTGGGGATAGTGGTAAGAATCCATGAGAGTTTAAAAGGGTAAATTGAGGCAAACTAGTTTAAAGTGTAAACTGTAGTTTTTAAGCTTTTCTTTTCTGCAGTTTTGGGAGCTGGGAGCTGAGAAGCAGCTGGCTGGCTTTTGCATATCAATGGTAAAGGTGAACAGTGAAAATGCTAATGAACAGTTTGTATCCTGTTTTCTAGGGAGAGAAGCAGGAAGAGGTGTGTCTACTTCTACTTAAAGGTAATTGCTAAGGAACTGCTAGTAGCCTGCTTCAGAAAGAGAAGCAAGCCTGTATGTGTTAAAGTCAGGCAAAAAGTATTTTTTTTTTTTGTCACCCTGTTTCAGTCTCAGATCTGCCAGCTGTGGTCATGTGATTTTGGACAAGTTCACCAATGCTCTGAACACCCATTTCTTTGTCTGGAAGTAATATCACTGCACTCCTGTGAAGATACATTAGGCAGGTATCAGAAAGACATCAGTGAACTTGATATCAGTGACTTTGGGGCTAAAACTTCTGACCAGAAGAGTGCCCAGAAGCTAATCCATCACTGGGTTCTTCCACCTGTACACACAGTTGCATGACAACTCAGGTTCAGAGAACAACAGTAATGAGATTTATTTAACAGACAAGGAAAAACAAAGAATCACTGTGGCCACAACTGACCATTTATCTTACCCCAATTATTGTCCAATGTTTTAAAGTCCTAAACAAAAGGTCACATGATCAAGATGGTGTCTTCCATACTCCCAACAAAACACCAAGATGGCATCTCAATAGCTTTCACTTCTCCTATCTCTTGGAGACCCACAGATTCCATTTCCAGCAAGTTCCTCCACACCTGTCTCTAGGAGGCCCATCATTGGCATTTTTAGCAGCTTTCTCCTCTCCCTGAGGTGACCAAATCCCAGGGTGGCTGTCCTCCAGAATGGCCATGCTCCTGGAATGACTGTGCTCCTTCTTTCTCTGCAGATCCTTATATTTTTTATCAGAGTCTCTACCCTTGCTGATTCTTTCTTGCCCTCAAGGCATCTTTCATCTGGTGCTATTTCTCCTTACCTACACCCCCCCTCCAAGGGGCATCACCTGTAACATTCTTTGGTTTCTGTCTTGTTTTTCAGCCCCAATTCAAATACGAATTGATTATTGTTAAGTGCACTTGTCATTGAAACCAAGGGTACCTCACTCAATCTACAGTTGAACAGACAGGAAGCCTCACTCCTGACAACAGCATAAGTTTATGATTGAGGAAGAGGAGGGATGTCAACACTGGACCCCTGCCCACTTTTCTCTATAGAAACCACCCATCTCTCCTGTCATATCTTGATTGATTATCCATCTAGTATTCCAGGGGTTCAGTAGACATAGGTAAACAGTTACTACTTATATGGAAAAATCTTACTCTTAGACAGCTCTGGTTATAAAAAGGTTCCAAAGATTGAGCCAAGATGTGCAGGCCGGTAGCTTTTACCTTATCTCTTTCCTTCCATCTGAGTGTGAGAGGGCTCATGAGAACAAGCTGTTGGGATTGAGTGGGAACGGAACTCAGACCCTCGGTGGGGAGGACACCAAGGAGTCAGTCAACCTGTGTGTGTGACTCTCTCCACACTGCTTCAGTTACCACTCCCTCTCAAATGAGGCCTCAGCTGCTAGTTCTTACACCAAGTGGAGTAGAGTGAATTTATACAAAAATAAATTTAAAAAGCACTGTAGAGACATTTTATTATTTATTAAGATAAGAATAGAATTGGTGCTAGATGAAAACATTTTCCTGGAATATATTTGCTGCCAATTTAGGAATTTATCAGCTGCCCTAAGGGACTATGATGAAACAAAATATTTAGGACTAAAAATGAAAACACCCTCGATTGGAAATTTAGGGTATATAAAGCTGGTTTGAACTGTATTTCATTATAGTTTAATGTTAATAGAAACCATGGAAAATCTGAAATCCAAAATTGCCTCTTTGTCTCTAGAGGTGAATATGAAGTAGATATTATTGCTCTGCTTAACCCACAAGGATAAAAGCTAATTATTATTGCTCCTTGCACTGCCTGTTGAAAGAGAAATAGATACATGTACAAATGTGTGTCTAAATTGTATAAGTATCTGTAAGTGTCTAAATTGAGATGTGTCTGAATGTAAACAGCAGTGTATTAATGTACATTTCAGAATTAAAAATTTTGATGTTTTTAGAAAACATTTAATTATTTATCTAGTAAATAAGTGAAAATTATATTATGAGATTCTTAATTTTATTTGAAGCTATCATTTTTCCAACTATGATGAAAAGCTGAGGGATTTTATGTAATTGTGGTTTTCCTCCTTTTTTTGTTTATTGATTTTAAATGCACTCATTACTCTGTATGTGTGTTTTTTTCCCATTATAGTAAGTTTCATGAAGGAAATGTCTATTTGCAGATGGAGATGTGGTTGTAATGTTTGTTTTATCATTTGAAAAACTCTCCAAAATTTCCTGGAAGAGTAATGGATAGTTGCTTGTGTTTACTCATAGACTGTTCATTGGGTTGCAAGGAGAGGCTTATGTTGAGAATAATGAAATGATACTTATATAGTTTGCTATTACTTCAGGGTGTATCATTAGAATTACCCTGTCTAGTACTTACAGAATTAATAATAATTGGAAAGGAGGGGTCAAAGACAAGGGATGGATCTTAAAGAAACAAGAATAGCCCCAGCCTGTACTCATCTCTCCATTGTTATTTCTTGCTTATCTCTCCTTGATCATTACATAACAGCCATTTGGTTTGCTGAAGGTTTTCATTTTTTTTTGTTTCATACCCTCCCTACCTCTAGTCATCAGTTGTGTTGTTCCCTCTAGCCCCCCAACTCACTTCATATTTTTTCTGACTTAGTTGAATTTTTCTTAATGCCTCAAGATAAATTGTTTCCTTCAGTAGACCTATCTTTCTACTGAACTGTCTAGCCTATTGTTCTTTCTTTACCGTAGCAGTTTGCACAAATTATGATTATTCCTTTCATTATGAGTCTTCCCATGTAGAAATTCTATGATGGTATGGACTTTGTCTTGTTCATCACTATATTGCTGATAATTAGCACAATGTTTAACACAGCTTGGGCACTTGACTAATTCTAGTTAAAAAAATAGGTGGATGGATGGATGAATGCATGGATGGATACAAACATGGGAGGAACGAAAAAAGGATGAAAAGGGGGAGGCAGGCAGGCAGATGCTGGTCTCATATGGGATGATGCAGCTGATAACAAGTTTGGTAGGAAATTTATACTTCTTAGAGCTCAACAACAAAAAATATTGGTTTATTGACTGCCATCTGAAAATGCAAGTAACAGGCTGCAAGTAAAATAACAAAGTCACAATTTGGCCATTTATAATATCACAGTTATTTCCTTAGCCAAAAATTAGGGGAAAACTGCACTGGTTTTTGAAAGCGCTTAAAAACTGAATTTCTAACATTTAGTTTTTTGGTAAATGATTTTCTTTATTATGTAGTATGTTAGACATCTCTAGACTAGTGCTGGCATGTCTTGTAGTCAATGATATGTTCACTGGCAAAGTATTTCACAATATTTTCATAAACTTTGGAGCTGCGTGTCTTTCAGCAGCTCACATGACATTTCCGTGTCAGTTTGTTGCTTTTTTAAGTTGCATTTTGTTCACTCATCACTTGAAAGCTACTTGCCAGCTTTTGTTCTAAGGATGGAATAGGGTTGGATTTTTCTATGAAAATATGAAGACTGGTGCAAGAGCCTGATACAGTACTATGTGACTGGAAAGTGTATAGTGTAGTTAGTAGGGAAGCAAGCTGAAGTCAGCTTTGCGGGCTTTCTTATTCTGGGAGGTTTTGTTTCTCTCTCTCTGTGTGTGTGTGTGTGTGTGTGTGTGTGTGTGTGTGTGTGTGTGTGTAACTATGGTGGTTAAAATCTGAACTTTGTAGAGTTGCTGGTAATAGAAAAGCTTAAATGAAACTGATCCTATAATATTATAAATAAAGAAGCACATATGTATATTATATAAGCAGAAGTAATATATGAAAAAATGGACACACACACTTCCAAGAATTACATTGGGGACTTGGCATGATCACTTTTGGAAAAGCAATTTCTGGTGATTGCCTCTTGGATCTCTCAAAACAAGACTGCTAGACTATTACAATTTGAAGCAGCTGTTTCCAATGATAGTATTTTCTCTACAAGAAGGTGAAATGATGCAGACCAGTAGGCTAGCATTCCCCAGAAGCATTGTGGAAGAATGAATAAGAATTGGTAAGATGGCACATTGATTTATGCTTAAATTGGGGAGTTTTAGATTTTTTGGGCAAATCCTTCCCCCCTTCCAGAAACCCCCCTGACCCAGTTGAAAAAGTTTTAATTGAGGTCATTGCTCACAGCACAGAATATCATTCAAAAGCCGTGTGTTACTTCGTTTTGGGTTTTTCTTTTTCCTTTTAAATGCTTCAGAGAAATCCAGGTCATCTGATATTTTATGGGTAAGTAAACTGACATTGCGAATTCAATACCTTGGCACAAGGAGTCAATATGAATAAAACTGCAGCAGCTCTGACATGGGTACAACAATCACAAACTGCACACTTTTGAAAGAGATGGCTCTTTGAAAATTTTAGTTCACCAACACTAAAGATGTTCCCAAGGCAAGCCTCAAGAAGAATTAAAAATGTTTTACCCTGTATGATGCTTGTCACGTTCAAGTCATTATAAAAGGTTTCATGAAAGATAAAACAGCAATGTGCTCTGAAAAATAAGGAAAGTGGACAGAAACCCTGCCACTGCCTCTTTGAGGGCTAGCAAAAATCATGCCCTTTCCTTGTTCTAGGAGGCTAATGAAAGCTCACATTGATACAAGAAGCCTACCCTCCCCCCATTAAAGCTTGGATACATACATTTGATAAAGAGCTTGCTACTCTCCTGTTACTATAGACTTGCAGATTTTACAGATTTTGCCTCAGCCAAATATCATATAACTAACTGAGGTACAGCACCACTAGGTTCCTTAAGAACTTGCATATGTAGAAAGATATTGCATCAAGTTGAAACTTGAGAGGAATTCAGGAATATCAAATGTACCCTCAAACTTAAATGACACTAATTTAAAAATCACAACATAGACATCACTAATTTCCTTATATGTTTTCCACATCTCTGTAGGAATAGGAGTGTATGTAGGTCCTACCACTATCAGCACTAGGTAATAGCACTTAGTACTATAATAGCACTTAGTACTGTTTTCAATGAGTTACATATAGTAACTTAATTCTCACAGTCACCCATTAAGTTTGGCGTTATGGGCTGACCAGTTTACAGATGTGTTAACTAAATAAAAATGATGGCAAGTAATTTGTTGAAGGTCACGTAGCCAGTAAGAGCATTGTAGAAACAGAATTTGAATCCAGCCAGTCTGGTTCCAGAGTTTATACTCTGAACAACTGCATGATTGGCCTGTCACCTATAGGTGAGTCTCATTTTATAGTCCGATATTAGGATTCAAAATACAGGAAAAGCTTCAGAAGATCCCTTAGGAGCTGGCCCCACCAAGAGACTTCTGCAGCATAACAGTAATCCCATCTTGGAATGCTTTAGAATATACAAGACACTGCAGCCACTTGTTGTGTACTTTTGCTCTTTACAGTAAAATCATAAGATTCTTATTCATCTAAGAAGTTACAGAACACTGTTTACATGTCAGATACTTTTCTAGATATTGAGGTACCGCAGTATATGAGGCAATACCCTTGCTGTCATGGAACTTACCTGCTTGTAAGGATCACATGGTGCTTACTATTTTCACAGCATTTAATGCTGTGTATGAATGCCCTCAGGGCAGCAGCACAGGCTTGAGGGCTAGCAAAAATCGTGTCCTTTCCTTGGCTAATGAAAGCTCACATTGATACAAGAAGCCTACCCTCCCCCCATTAAAGCTTGGATACATACATTTGATAAAGAGCTTGCTACTCTCCTGTTACTATAGACTTGCAGATTTTACAGAAAGCTGAGTACTTGGATTACTACATGCCTGACAGGTATGTTCCCAGGAACCCCAGGAGTTCTTTTGGAGGCAAGGAAACCTATATTGATAGGGTTAGAACAAAGAAGGGGATTCAGTTATTTTGGAAGGAAAGATGGAGACCGTGAGGCCATGGGGGGGCCTCAGGTCCAGGGCTTTGGCCTGCTGGTAAAACGGTTTTTAGTAAGCATAAGCTGAATGCGCCTCCTGAATGCTAAAGAGGTTGGAGATTTGAACTCCATGTTGGATTTTGTCTTGATGAGTTTGACTTGGGTGTTTCTGGAGAGGCCGTGTGACCCAGGCCTGAGAAGAAAATGAACTTTGCTGGTTCCTGTACTATGGGGTTTCTTTCTACTACCTAGAGGAGGTCAAGGTGAAGACAGCATTACACTCTCAACTGCCTCCTTGGAAGAGTTGGAGCACACCAAAGAAAGATGTCTAGTCTTCAAGCACGTGTAAATAAACTCTGAATGATTGGACAAGTGGTGAGGTTAAAGGACTAAAGAACTGAGAGTTTTGGACAATCTTGGGGAAGGACTTTGGACAATGTTGAGAAAGGTTTTGGACAATGTTGGAGTAATTGGAGTTTTTCTTATATGTTTCTGTAGTAAATAGGAATTCACTTTATTTAGTAATAAATTAGTCTGAACTCTTTAAGAGTCATGTTATGACTTGGCATTTTAGTGGAAAGACTGGGGATGGCAGAAAGAACCCACACTTTTAAATGTCTAGGCTGCAGGAGCTGCAAAGGGTAAACTGAGGCAAGCTAGAAAGGTGAAAACTGCAGTTTCTGTAGTCTCTGGGGCAAGAAGCTGAAAAGCAGGGTTAGAATTTGCATAACAAAGGTGATTGGTCTGTGAAGGCATTTACCTGCAGGAGGTTAGGATTTGAGTCTGTAAGGGAAAAGCAGGCAGATAATTTGAGTTTTAAGTTAGCAAAACCTCTTCTTACCAGATAACAACATGACATGATCTAAAGCTATTTAAGTTTTTTGTGTCATTGATAGGACAGTGATCTTATAGTACTCTATTTTGCTTTCTTGTTATTTTTCTATTTTAAGAACATTTTGGTAACTTTCCTCTTCAGGTTTAATCTATTTGTGTATAGATAAACTCTTTTCATAATGACTTCCAATAGAGCTATGACGTCTATTCCAATTTTTAAGCCAGCTTAGGTCCTAATTTTTCCTGAAAAGAATATATATATATATATGTAAGGCTGAGGACCCTGAGAACATACTTTTGGAAGCTAACCAACAACTGAAAATTTTTCAATAGAAAGGGAGGAGAAAAAATTAAAAATAAAAATAAAGGCTTTTTTTTTTCTTTAGTAAAAGGCAGCATTCATTTTTAAAGCACAGGAAATACTTAAGAGTTTACTGTTGAATTTCAGATGTTTACTTATATCAAATGACACTGAAAAAACTTCATTTGATATGGTTAACATAGAACAAAGGAAATTTGAGTAGAAAGGAGAATAGCACTCTCAGGCCCAATGATCTTTCTTATTTTGGCATTTTTCTCTTTGTAAGATTTTCAGCTTCATTTTTACTTTTTCCAAATATATATCACAATGTAATTATTATGTCTAGGGAATTTTAATTCTTGCTGGATCAGGTATATCCCAGATTTTAATTGAAATAAATTCTATGGTATCCTACTATGCCTGAAGTCATTTGAGCTATACTATGTTTGATGGTGGAGGTACTATATTCTAGAAATGAAAGTTGGGGTGTGGTTTACAGACCCTGATTCTCATGGGCAGTTCATCATCTGGTCCATTGGAAGTCACAGAGGGAATGTATGCATGCTCTGAATATTTCAGAATGGTTCCAAATTCAGCAGCTGTCCACTGTGGTGTTACTGTCCTTCATACTATATGGTTGATAACAGTTGTGGAGCTCATGGTTGTGAAGGATTCACTCCCCTCATGTGTCTTTTGCAATTTTTTTAACCAGTTTTTGTTTATTACCTCTTTAACAACCAACACCTGTAAAAAAACACTGTTTGGTGATGTGTTTTAAACTGTCTCTGCTGCAGTGTCTGCCATAGGGTAGGAGTTGCAGAAGACAGAGTATTAAAGACTTCAAAAGCGATATTTTCATATCTGTGCAGACAACCTAAAAATGCTAAGTATATATAAAAGATGCCAAAAAATTCCAAAGATGCCACCTCCATTGCCATCTTTCAAGAAAAAGGACTTTCTGTAGTGACTTTAGTTCAGCTCTTCCTATTTTCTCATTGTAAACCAGATCCTGTTTGAAGAGCAATCAGTTTAAAGGCAAAAGAATTAAAACATTGGTAGTCTAAAGCAGGAACATAGCTTTATACTCTCTAGGAGCTATGGCTCAATGATCAAGATAAGGAAATTTGATTTTTTTTAATGTAGCCTAATTTCTAAAATGCTTAGAAGGCCTTCTTTAAATGCTTATGGCTGCCCTATGAAATATAGTCTAGTTAGAAGCTTTCCATATAGAATTTTAAGTATTTTTTTAAAAATAAATATTTTCACATTTGTCTTTATAAATAAAAATGTATAAGTATGCTTTTAAAAATTGAAAAATGTGATAGGTTTATAGTGAAAAGCTTTGGACCCAGTTTATACTTTGGTTAGTTCCTTTATAGTTCGAATATATTTGCTATTTTGGCTGAATGACATCTGTGTTTGTGTGTGTGTGTGTGTGTGTGTGTGTGTGTAAGATCATCATTTCTTGAGTAATCAGATTTTTACAGTGTCTGTTGATTCACCATCATCATAGATGAGGATTTTGCTATTTTTGTACTATCGCTGCATTCTCAACAAACTCTTATTTTAAAATTTTCTGTAGTTTCCCACATAACTTTTAGCAATATAATCATTCTTATGCTTCTATCTTGCCAACTACAAATAGCAGCTAATGACTTCTTACTTTGTAAAATAAGAATATTGCCCCTTCTCTATCTTTTCTTTTTATTACCTTCCAGGTTTTTCCATTTGTCATTTTGATTTTACATTACTAGTCTTTATAGCATTAATATTCTGTTTTAACCATATTAAAAACTGAGTGGTTTGTCTATAGGTTGATTCTAAAGATTAAAATAAATAAAATATTATTATGAATAGATATCACTGCTATTCTGAGTAGTATACCATGATTACATTGCCTTATTTAATAGTTTTGCTTGTTTTTGCTAGCTTTTCTCTTTACTTCTATTTTTCATTACATAATTTACCTTTATGGCATTCTTAACTAATTTCAGCTTCTCAAAATATAGAATTTGAAATATTTGCAATTCCAGATTTCCTGTATACCTACCTTTGGATGTAGGATATCATCATTTCTCTTTCTTTCTGGAGGTAACATATCTTCATTTCTCTTCCCACTTTAATCCTGTGATATGCTAAAGCATATTTTCAAATTTTTTTCCTTTTTTCTCCCCCATAAAAGGGAAGATAGAAGTTAAATTTCTGAAATTCTACAGGTTTGAAATGCTTAATTAATATTTTGAGTATCTCAGGATTTATTGCCTTATCTTGTAAAATAATAGTTTTTCATGTAACATAAATAAAATTTCATATAAATATATATTTCTGTGCAGTAACATATTTACATGAATAATCATTAAAGTGAATATTATTATATTATATTATATATTATATTATTATAATATTATTAAGTGAATATCATTACTTTTTAATTTAATTTTGGGGACTATGTTTTTGCTCTTTCATATGTGTATATGTCCCCCTTAATCCTCCATATTATCATTTTTAACACTCCATGTCTCCAGGCACTGTAAGATGCTTAAGGTTCTCCACACTAGATTGTTATACTAATTCACACTGTGAACAAATCAATTTTAGCATTTTTTTTAATATTTTCTAATAAATGAACATGCTACTTGCTATCAATGACAGTAAAGTTTAAAGTTTAATTTCTGCCTTCAAGGATCTTATAGTCTATTTTCAGAGATAAAATAATGAAAGATAATGAAAATTTTAGGGTAATACTTTAAATCAGTCAGGGGCTGGAAAAGCAGTCTTTGTATAGATGCTTATATGGTAGATCAATATTAAATGTTTTGAGATACTTCTATACTGATTTTCATAGAAGCTTGCTTACTCTACATTCCCAACAGTACAGGGATCTGTAGAGCATATTAGATAAAATGGGTAGCTTTTCTTTGCTTATTGTAGTTCAGGAGATCTGGGTGATTATCATGGTCTCAGTATAATAGTGAGTAGATCACAAAGAGTAGACCATTTCTATTTGACCCAAGGTTTTGTATCTATAATAGTTTGTTTTAAAGTTAGAGAGGATGGTAAAAGATGTATCAAATGAGCAACTAAGATCTGATACTGAAAAAAAAAAGAGACCTTAGAGTTTCTTAAACAGTGGAGGCACATAATTACACTTGCATTTTAAAAATTATTTTATTCATTCACCCATTCATTTTCTTTTATTCTGAGCAAGCAATTGGCAGTTTCTGTTTCTTTTACTCCCTTAATCAATTTCATTTTCTCCCCACCCTACCCCTGCCTCTGACAACTATCAGTCTATTCATTCATTCATTTTTATTCAAATATTTATCACCACCACCTATGAGTCAGAGAGGGTGAAAGATCTCTTGAGTGTTTATAGAATATGTTTCAAGAAAATCAGCTAGAAGCTTATGGCAGCACATACAATATGATGCCAGGAGTTGGATGAACGGGAAGAGGAATAGATAGGATTTCATAATTCACTGGAAAAGATAAAGAAGGAAAAGATGACACCGAGTGTTTGTAGGTTTACTCTCCTTTGAAGGCCTCCCAGAGCTGGGAAGCAGGGAGGGTGTGGGTGAACGCCAGTCACTGTGTGCTTTCAACCATCCTGCTTAAGACTATATCAGTCTGGCAAGGACAAACTAGTATGGTTCAATAAACCCTTCAAAGAGGGTTTTATTCAGAGAAGTTATATTTTAAATTCAAAAATGATGAGATTCCTGCCAAGCTTCCTCTGAATTAAATGAAACCTAAAATATGGGGAAAATAGGACTGTTCATTATTATGATAAGACAACATTACTAAATGAATGAACCAATCAGGTTTGTTTTCATTGCTTCTAGAAAATCGCAGCCACAATTATTTTGTGGCCCTGTCTTTTAACAATAAGAACATCTTCTCATTATACTTTCCATAATAACAGGGTGTATAATCTCTCTGCATAGTGACAGACATGTTTTCTTGAACAATACCCCATAAAGGTCACATTGGAAATTTTAGTCTCAAGCCCTATGATTTAGATTTGAGGGTAAATTTAAAAATGGTATGTCTGGAGCTTGCCAAGTTTCATTAAAAACCATGGTGTCATTTTGGATTACAGTTGAACAGAACAGAATCCAGCGGGATATTGTATCTTTTTCTTAGTGGCAATGCATAACTTTTCTTTCCTGTGTCATTCCCTGGCTATGCTGTTATGGTAGATACCCATTTTCATACCAAATCTAGAAAATAATGTCTAATTTCGAGGGCCTATTTTTTTCCTAACCTTTTTAATTATCACCAGAGGATCTATAAAAGCCTAATCATCTCTCCATGTTTAATTATGGTTGTTCTTAAATGCTGTCTTCCATACAAGGTTTCTGTATTCTCTTCAGACCTCAGACAAAGAATCCTCAACTATTAAAGCTTTGGAGCACTTTTGCCTCATCGATGTTGTCATCTTTGATAAAATACTGCTTCTATTTCTTCCTAATATTTGATGAATTTTTACTGTGTGTCATTCACTGTGCCAAACACCTATAGGCTAGCTCACTTAATTCTCACAACAATCAACAGGAAGTATATCATTTCTGTGTTTTGCAGATGAAATGCTGAGGTTGAAGAATTTAATTACCAAGGCATTATCCTAACCCAGGTTATGCAGATATTGAGAAAGGAGGCAGGGAGACCTGCAGGCAGTCTGATTCCAGATCCCCTTCTTTCAAACATTTGTTAAAACCACCTTCTTATCATTTCTGACATACTTGTATTTCCCTACAGCATAGTAAGTTGCATAAAGGGGAATAATGTCTTGCTTTTTTCCCCCAGTATTCCTCAAAGTTTTCAATTATTGATTGACTCCTTAGTGTGCAATAAATAGCAGCTGAGTGAATACTTGAAAGATACCCTTGGGATTTCATGGGAAATTGGGCCTTTGAGTTTGACCTATAGTTTGAAAGTTGACTTTTGATTGGCATACAAAAACTGAATGCTGGAATAAGAGTGTTCTGAGAAGTTTCTATTTGTTTTGCATTCCCACAATTTAGGTTAGATTCTATGGACCAAGGACTTTTCTTCCACCTCTCTGGCACTCTTCTCCCTTCTTTTATATGAAGAATAACTGGCTCTGTTTGGCCTTGTTCTTTTTTCTTTTTTCTTTTACCTCCAACCTCCATGTAATAATCCCAGGCTCCCATCCTGCAGAACTCTGAAAATGCAATCAATCAGTTTTTCCCTGTTTCTTTATTCATAACTTAAGCTTTTGTTGCCAAAAATAAAACGAAATAAAAATTTCAAAGGTTCTGGGTGACCTTCCTACTCCGTCCTTCTCTAGCTTCTCCGAGGAGCTCCCCGAGCAGAGTGGATGAGAGGTTCAGGCAGAAGTCAGTGGTGCTAAAACTTGCAGCTTCCAAGGGCAGAATTCTGAAATGCTTAGTGGGCAGACAGTGGCTGTGATAGTGGTGGGCAGGAGGCTTGCTGGGGGACTCTCATGTTGGCCAGAAACTGCCAGAACCATATAAATAGTTAAGTATAGAAATAAGAATAGAAAGTAGACAGAGATCTGCTGTGCCTTGCTCAGTCACTCAGCTGTTAAAAGACAGAAAGACAGACAACCAGGGCACACGGTGACATGGTGCCCTGCATAGAAGGGAGACACTCCATTCCTAGTGACATCAGTGACATTTTAGAGAAGCTGCTGCTCTTCAGCGAATGAACTGTAGGTCATGCAGAGCAGCCAGAGGAGGACAAGACTTTTTGAGTTGCCCCTTGATGCAATGCAACCTAAATCCAGGGGACTGCTGGATCCTGAAGGGCTCCCTCCATTTGCATAAAGCAAGAAAGATGGTAGAAAAAGCACCCAGCATACCTTGTTAAAGCTGGGTGTCTGTGGGCTATGACTTAGTAAGATGGCACTTGATAAGGAACAAAGGTAAATTTGGAGATATTTTAACTTGGTAGTGTTTGCATTCATTTTATTCCTTGTCAGATTTTCAGTTCTGCTATCTAATCTATTTGTGAACTACTTTTTCTAAAGCACATAGCCACCAGTGATATGAAAGACATAGCAACCGGAGGCCTTTGGCATCCAAACCTTACCTCAGGAATCTGTGCCTTAGTTTTGTCATCTGTCACTGGAGCAGATTCTCTCCACCCTCAGGCCATCATTGTGTTTTTAGTCCATGAATGTGAAGCCCCCCAGACAGTGACCTGCAGCTGCTGGCCATTCAGTAACTAGTCAGCTGGCTCCCTGCTCACGTGCACAGTTCTTCAGTCCCAGCTGGCTTGGGGAAGGGATAAAGCAGGGTTCACTCATAAAATACTCCTACCTGGGGAAATTCCTAAATACAGTATTGTTTATTGCTATTTTTGAGTAAGATTTGGGGTGCAAAATTAATGGAAATGCATGCCATTTGTAACTAATGGCAATAGCTATCTAATATAGCAAATTCTAACCACAATGGCAGGGTGGGCAGTGATGGTGCTTTGGACACTTCCTAATCATGTGCTCACTTTTGCTTCCAGAAGCATCTGGCATGTCAAAGCCACATTGTCTTCCACGGGACATCCTTTGTGAACAGCTCCCATTTAAAAGACTTTTGTGAATACTGCTGCTGTTTCAGTCAAGCCCTCAAAGAACATATTTGTCTTCTGATCTGCTGGGTCTTAAGGTTTGTGTTAATTTTTCCATTTCTCTCACCAAAGATACTATTAATTTTGAGGGACATCTTGAAAATAATAGTAATCATGCTTTTATCTAGTATAGTAAAAGCTCTGGAAGTAAATTAAACACAGTTTGTAATCCTTTAATTGAGAGATTGATAGGAATTAAAAGAAATGTGATACACTACTTCTCATACTTATTATTGTACCCTGTCAGATGTTACAAGTAGATATAAGAAATAAAATACCCCCACACTAGCTAAAAGCAAATTTTATTTGTGCATTTATGAAGCCTCACTAAATAAATTCAACAAATTTATATTGAATGTCTGCATAGATCAGATTTTGTTAAGTACTTTCAATTAAGAGCTTGTGGATAAATTATATTTTGAAACACTGAAATTCAAAATTTCATATTTCAATATCAACTAGCATTAGTATGACAGAAAGTCTCCCTGGCCAGAGTATTTTAATTTCTTTTCGACCAAGGAGTACTCACCCTGTGAGCGATAGATAGAATGGGATTGTTGTTGTTTTAATGTGTGTGTATTAACAGCTTGAAAAATTACTAACAATGCCATGCTTATTCAAGGAGAAAGCTTACTGGCTAAAGAAGCACTTTATTTTGGAAGCAGATGTTTTGCTGTTAAGATAACATCAAGTGAAACACTTCCATTTTGAAAATACTTTGACAAAGACCTACCCAAAGGCTAAATTCAATCCATGCATCTTTCATAGATGAAAACATAAACAGGAGAGAGGCTGCTGCTTGGTACACTGAGTGGACCAAAACTAGATGAAGAGCAAGTGCAGTACTTTGCCTAGAATGACGTGACGTTTTATTTCATTTGGCTGGACTTCTATTCTGTCCACTGTGACAAATGTTTTCTCCCCTAATAGCCCTTTACTGTGGGTGTGCTTTTTTTCCCCTCTTTTATTTCTACTGAGAAATCAAAGTTGATTTTGCTGCAGTGCTGGGCTGGATTCCAGTTTGCCCACTGCACCCTCATTGTTGGACCTGATGAATGATTCACTTTGAAGTAAGAGGCGTGCAGTGCACATTAGAGAAGAGGGTGGATGGAAACTTGGGTCTCTTTCTCCCGCTCTTTGGTCTGTCAATTTGGCAGGATATTGTTGTGTATTAAAAGGAATGTATCCATGGTAATATGAGTGTTAGAAAGGAGCTTAGAAGCTACCTGAGTGTACCTCTCCAGTCTGAACTGTCTCAAACCTCCCGTCGGGTATTTCTTTGAGAAGCCAATTAAAGATTCTTCTTTCCTAAAACCCTGTGTTAAGAAGCTGTAAGTAATTCCTGACCTCCTATTATGATGTTGCATTTCTTCTCCTATGAAGAAAGAGTTATTGGTCAGAGTTCCATCCTATCATCAAAGACTCAGTTCTCTAGGCTTCCTTTTTCTTTTCAGGCAAGAGAAGTCTATTTTGAAAAACATTTTCCTATAGAATTTCATAATCCAAAATTTTACTTATCCTTCCAGTTCTTTTCTGAGTGTCTTTAGTTCTCTATATTCCACTGACTTTAAGATTCCAGACTGTTTGAAGCAGTGTTAAATATCACCTATTGAGAAATCTCAAGGAGGTCATTATTGAAAATTTGAAGGAGGCAGTATTTTTGATGCAAGGCTATACTCTTGATTTTGGAAAGGTTGATAATCCTGGTTTCCTGATACCAAATACCTTTAACTCTCTTGATTCTGTGTCATCGTCATAGCCAAATTCACACTGCCCTCCCACTTCCCTGTAGAGAAAACCAGAGCATCCAGATTGCACTCTCCTCACATCAGGCAGAGGATGCTGGAACTGGCAGAGCCCAGTGAAGGGTGGAGCTGACCCATACCTCAGCATTAAATTCTGGCTGCTATTCTTTTTTGATTCAATCATGCTTCTATTCTGGGATTGCTCTTTTTTTTTTTTCCTTAATTTTTCTGCTGTCTAGAAACACACGCATATTTGGATGCTCTGTTGGAGAACCAGAATTCCTGGTTCTATGTTGAGGAAGATCAATATTGTATTTTTAATGACAATATGCAGATGGAAAAGAGTATCAGAAGTTCATGCTGCATAATAGCTAAGAGAGGACAGCTGTGAGAGTTTACAGACAGATGGGATCTGGACCTTTGAAAATTGTAGGGCTGATGTCATCAAGAATAGTCACTGAAAGAGGATGGGGTGGAAAATCTGGCCTGAGGGGATATTTAGAAAAAGGATTTTTCATCACTGTAGTTTCCACTCTACACCATGCCATGGTCACAGAAGTCAGAAATTTGAGCATCAGTTTAGGGTGTGATGGAAATGGCCCTTAATTGTAATTGAAATTCTGTCTTCCTTCAGTGCCTCACCTTATCCGCCTTTCCTCCTTGAGGATTTTATCTTTTCATTCATTTATTTTTCACTATCCCCCACTTTTTTCTTCATACTTGTAGGGAATGGATAAATGACTTCAAAGACTTTTATTTCTGCAGCTATTTCCAAAGTATCTACTGAAAATATAAATTAAAGATAAAGGATGTGTAAGGTGGTATCTCGTTGTGGTTTTGATTTGCGTTTCCCTTATTGCTAGTGATGTTGAACAATTTTTCATATGCCTGTTGGCCATTTGTATTTCCTCTTTGGAGAAGTGTCTTTTTAGTTCTTCTCCCCATTTTTGATTGGGCTTCTTGTTTTGCTTTCGTTTAGTTGTGTGAGTTTCTTGTGGATCTTCATTATTAAACCCTTGTCGCTCTTGTGGGGGGCAAAAATTTTTTCCCATTCAGTTTGGCTTCTTCTTGTTTTTTTTTTTCTGTTGTCTTTTTTGCTGTACAGAAGCTTTTTAGTATGACGTAGTCCCATCTTTTTATGTTTTCCTTCATTTTTTTGCCATCTGTAGATGTGTCCGGAAAGGGATTTCTGAATTGTAATTCATGTAGAGTTTGCCCAACTTTTCCTCTATGTATGTTATGGTTTCAGGTCTGACATCTAAGTCTTTTATCCATTTTGAATTGATTTTTTACATGGTGTGAGGGAGTTGTCTTGGTCCTTTTTTTTGCATGTCTTAGTCCAATTTTCCCAGCTCCATTTATTAAAGAGGCCATTTTTGTTCCAATGTAAGTTTGTCACTCCTTTGTCAAAGATTAGTTGACTATATATGTGTGGTTTTATTTCTGGGCATGGCCCACATCCAAAGAACAGGCAACAACAAATGCTGGCAAGAATGTGGAGAGAAAAGAACACTCTTACACTGCTGGTGGTAATGTAAACTGGTCCAACCACTATGGAAAGCTGTGTGGGGGACTCTCAAATTAATGAAAATGCAACTACCATTTGAGCCAGCAATTACTCTCTTAGGAATCTACCCAAAAGAGGCCTCAGTGTGGGTACAAAGGGACACCTGTACTCGGATGTTTACTGCAGCACTATAATTACAAGGACTTGGAAGCAATTGAAATACCCCAGAACAGATGACTGGATGAAAAAGATGTGGTATATATACACAATGAAATATTTCTCATCAATTAAAAATGACAAATTTGATGATTTTTATGATAACATGATATACTTAGAAGAAATCATATTAGCAGAAACAAGTCAAGAAGAAAAAGACAGAAACAAAATGGTTTCGCTAATTTATGGGATATAGGGAAAAAATAAACAGATGTCACAAGGAAAAGTCAAAACAAGCTAAGCACCAAACTGAAGCACACAACTTGGGGCAGGGAGGAGAAGGGGGTAATGGTGGGGGGGGTGAATCCCTGGGATTACATAGATGTGAAATTTATATATAAGTAAATTAAAAAATATATTTAAAAAAGTAAAAAATAAAGGTAAAGGATATGAGAACAACTGTATTTGAAGAAATATCTCCTGCAGAAACATGACTTTTAGGATATCTTTTTATATAGTTACCTTAATACAAAGACAGCTTTTCCTTGGAAAAACAAATTTTCATCCATTGCTATGTTGGTTTTTTTTTTCCTACTTAACCAAAGATATCACTGATTTCCCATAGTACAGAGCTTCCTTAATAGAGGTGAAGAGAAATGAGAATTCATGATGTAATGATCCAGTTCTAAGTGATACTGGCAGTTTACATTTATTGTCCGCCTTGGGTTCCCCCGAGCATGCACACTAAGTGCACACACACAATGCAGAGTTGAAAATGGGAGCTGACAATAGCACCTAGCTTTCTAATAAAATGAGGAACCCTACATGATAAGATCCATCATCTATAAAAGGCCACATTTATATAGAAAAAATAACATCAGAGACTTCCATTATTTGTGTTGTTTAACTATTTAAAGTTTATGACAGTTCCTGAGTTCGATTTTTGAAACCTGGGGATTTTCCTGTCCTGTCTTCTTTTGTTATAACCAAGTTATATTTGATTTCTCAGAGTTTCTCATTTCCTGAAAAGCTCCACTAGCTCTATAAACATGGGAGAATAAATATTAACTTTATGAGAACACGTTCCTCTACTGGTTGAAAAATAGCATATAATAAAAAGTACAAGAATGTAATATTGAAAATTATAGGTCAATATGCCCTCTTATTGCAGGTATATATCTAATCATCATGCACAGAGACTACTTTTTCAGAAAATAATGTGTGCTGTGTAACACCCCCTGTGTATGTGATCTATTTCCAGCCTTTATCCTTAACAATATATCTCAAGGAACTTTTACTTCACTAGTGAAATGTTTTAACCTAGTTATCACTATGATTAGAAGGGAAAAAAAAAAAAACCCCTCTGGTTCCTTGCTTTTAACTCTTAAAATTGCCTGTCATTCAAAGTAAAAAAAAAAAAATGATTGTGGCACCCCTTCCTGCCATTGTCCCCTAGCCACCAGTCAGTGCCTTAGAATGACATTAGAAAATTTTGAATGGCAGTTTTGAAAGAAAAAGGAAGGCTTTGCAGGGTTTTTTTTTTTTTTTTTTTTTTTTTTGAAAGTCCTGGTCTTATCCATAGAATCAAGTGAACTTTATGTGAGCAAACCTCTTCAAAAATCCAAAGTTTATACATTTTTAGCAACAATGAAAATGTGGCATTCATTAATGGTCTCCCCTAAACCTATAGTCACACCCCATAAGGAAGAAAAAGAGTAAACCTGCATGGGCAGCACATATGGTGAATTCTCTCTTAAATATACAGGGTTCAATATTATAACATACAATAATTCATTTCCATGCAGAAATGACCACCCATTTGCCAAAAGTGCTGCTGACTTATCATATATCAAGAGTAGGCTTTTTTTCTGTATTAACTCTCTGTTGTTGTATTTTCTTCTATATTAAACTCTCCGTTGTTCCTTTTGCTAAAAATGGAAAATAATTAGCTTTGCTCAGAAATAAGAAAATCAGACTTACTGGTATAGCATCTTCTAATTGCTCTTTTCTTTTAAAAAATTGCATTTAAAGATACCTTTATTATAAAGTACTTTATATGTACTGAAAAAATAAAGCCTGTGAATCAATACATGTATTTTAAAATGTTGGTAGAAGCATATTATCTTTGGGTCCCTATTTTTTTTTTAAAGTTCAGATGAATCATCCTTCCTCCATAGCCATAATTAACTATCCTGTGCCCGTCCCTGGGCATGAGGGTTTACTGTGTGGGGCTACTGTATCCTACCTGCAGTAGAACAGGTGCTTGGGAAATACTTCTTTAAATGACATGATTAAAAATCCTTTTCCTTTTATCAACAAAATTTCCTACTTTGCTCTTTGGTTACTGTTCTATATGTGTGTGTGTGTGTGTGTGTGTGTGTATAAAACTCTTATTTCCTACTGATTTTTCCTCTGAGTTGTTTTTAAGAGAACTTTACTACTTCAATCTCAATCAAGTGTAATTATAGTTAAACAGTGAAAAAAGATGAAGGAAACAGCAAACAACGGAGATAGAAATAAGGCAGAAGGGACTACTTTTGATTTTTAGCCTCTGAGGTTCACTTGGTGTTCAGAAGAGATAACTTCTATGTGTTTTTCTATACTCCATCATTTCAGAGTTCTGCTGGTTTTGGAGATCTTTTCTCTTCATTGGACTGTTATTTTTTGGTCTCATAATAACTTAAGAAAAATGTACATGGTTTCTGGTATATTGTTAAAGATTTCAAGATCTAGCTGAAGTTAAATGTTTACTTAATATCTGGAGTACCTTTAAAACTGGAAGCTTGTTTACTTAATATCTGGAGTACCTTTAAAACTGGAAGCTATCAGAAATCTAATAAATTTATATTTGTATTTTCAAGTAGACTGGGTTGTTATGTGAGCCTTTTGCCTAGCATGTGCTAAATAAATCTTTGTTGATTGGTTGAATGGGTAAACAAAGTAATAAATATTTCTAGAGGTTACAGCAATAAATATCTGTAGAGGTTCCATAGTCATTTGACTTTGAGGCTTGTTTGGGTTCCTAGTAATCATCTTTCACCTACAAGAACACTTAACTTCAATGTTTTTTATCTCATGTAACTGAAAGCTGAAATCTAAAAACAAATTAAAGATCAAAATTAATGGAGTGTATCAGTTCCCATGAGTTATTAAAATTAAAATTTCTGTAGGGTTCCCAGTTTGGTTAGGACTTTGAAAACACTCCATTAAAATTTTAAAAGCTGTGTATCTTAGAGTTCAGATTACTCTCCAATTCTTTTTTTTTTGTCTTGCTATTTTAAAGAGTAAAGCTTTTTCTATATGTATATTTTTGTATATGATTGTGAGATGAACTAGTTGACACCATTGAAAAAAATACAACACAAAAATTAAAGAGCAAAAGCAATCATTTCTGAACTAACAGCTTTTCCTGGGTCCAGTTTAATTATTTATTCCCTTCAAGATACTGGAAATTAGTAGTCTGCAAGTGATCTCACCACTTGCCAAACATAATTTTTTATATAAAGAGATTAGTAAGTACTGAGTATTTCCTTTGGTTTCCCTTGCAAGAAATGCTCTAGTCTTTTCTGAAAGTCAAGTTTGTAGGACATTTTCTCCCCACTTCACACCCTGCCCCATCATCTTTACTTTTGTTGACTTTGATAGATTTCTGCTAAGCTATGATTTGTTCTAAGTTTAGTTTTCGTCAGACATTTTGAAACTCAACACAAGTCCTCAGGGAATGAGATTTCCATCAGAAACCCTTGTGCATGTAACCTGAAGCTGAATAGCTAGACCTTTCCACACCACTTTGACTTCCACATATGTGTGGAATCAGTGGAGAAATGATTTCACTTTAAGCTCATATTTGTCTTTCAAGTAGAATTTACTCTGGAAATACCAATACCCCTAGCGTGAGATTATTGGTACCCTTTTCTGATACTATTATCTAGCAATTAGGATTTTTATTTATATTCACCAAGTAATAGATAGACCTTGAGGTGGTGTTGGGTTCTCATTGGCATTTTGTTAAGTCTGGTAGAATTCTGATAGGTCTTTATTTCTGGTGAATTTTACTTCAGAAAATCAAATAACTGCTCTGTTCATTCATCTGCCTCCACGTAGTTGTATCAGGGCTCCCCTCAAAGTATCACCAGATCTGCACATTCCCAGGCATTCCCTTCCCCTCATTCTCTCAGGAGTTGGGGGGAGAGCAGCTGAGTTCTTGAACCAGCCAAGAAGATGAATTTGCAAAAAAAAATGTGAAAGTTTGTCCAATAATCTTCCTACTTTATCCTTCTACATTTCCTTTGATAGAATTTAAATAGGGGTGGGGAGGAAACAATTAGACCACCAATGACTTGGCAGAGAGAATATTGTTCATGATGTTGTATGACAAATATTTAAACTATAATTTTAGAAAGTATCCATTAACATTTGAAATAGAACAGACGAAAGTAAACTATGGTTTTTAATTTGTATTAGATAACCAACAAATTTCATTTTGAGAAATTGAAACCTGTTGTTGAATCCTTTTATAATAAAAATAGATATGCAAAATCTAGAAACAAGCAATGCATTATTCCCAAAAGTGTTGAAGACAAAATTAGTTTAACAGGTCTAGGCAGAAAACAAAGCTAATAAGTGTTAGGAACTTAGAAAAATTGCAAGTTTCAAGTGTGCTCTTAATACTTGAGATAGACACATAAATAATTAAGAACAAAGTATCTCAAGGATGCTTGTGAAAGAGACAAAATTAATATAGGGAAGCCTCCCTAATTTGGATGAACTAGAGAGAGAGCACACCACTTGTAGGCATTATCTACGCTTAATTTCAAGGACAGTTATGTATTCTCAAGTAAACTCAGTAATAAAAGCTTGTGTTTAATAAAAACCCCAGCAGCAACAAAACGCCCCTATTCTACTTCATGAATATATGCTTCCCCCCCTATAATATTGCTTTAAGATGATGCACACTGGGAGAAATTAGACAAGTTTTGACCTTTTGCCATCGTAGCAACTGATATTAATTTAGAAAATAGTGAAATCACCTAAAGTCAGTGGTAAACTATTTGAATGTAAGTCTCCTGATGCACTTTGACAGGTTCAATCTATTTAAATTGAAAGGATGTTTTGAGACTATAGGTTTATTGGTGGTGAAACCCAGAAAGATGATTTCCACATAACTGAATATTTCATTTATGTATAACATCTTATTCCTCCTAATAGTTAACTTTCACTCAAAGAGAAAAATAATGAGACATTAAAGTACAGAGCTCCTGACTCACACCTTGTATCTCTCCTCAAGGAAGAGGTCCTAGAACATAGACACCCTGGTATCCCTGGGGAGAAATAAGTGGGAGACAAAGATAATAGGGAGGAGAGGTGTTTGTTGACCAGTTTTCTCTTTGTGAGTCCAGCTTTTGATGTGCGGCCAGTGTTTCTTTAACTTTATCTGTAGCTTCTGTTGATGGTAAGTATTTTTTGTTTGTTTGTTTTTTTGTATGTGTGTTGTGAGAGATGGAGTTCCTTTTCAAATAGACTCAGGAGAAAGACTTTTTTTTAATGAAAAAGACATTTTTCTAAATTATTTCCTGAAAATGTGGACAACATTTAAATAAATACTATTGGCAAAGGTTTTCCGATAAAATGTCTATGACCATATCCGTTCACTTGAAATTTTTCTTATCACAAAGGACTGCTATTTACTGAACATTGCCATTGCTGTTAAGAATTCCACCCTAAGTTTTAGCAGAAAATGTGTAATCCCCAAATAAAGATGAGTTAAGGGAAAGGAATGTGCTTTTTCCTTTAAAAGATTTTTTTCTTGTTTTTAAATCCTGGGTAAAAATCCATTAATCACAGTTTCTCAGAATTATCACAGATATATGTATCTGTGATACATACAAAGATACAAAGAACAGTAGTCATAAAGGATGAAACAACTTTCAACATCTAAAGCTCAAGTGTTTCTTTTTTTAGTCAAAAACATTACTAAATTGATGGTAAAAATTATGTTATGAAATTTCACTTGTGTTTCAAATAGGTATAAAAATAAATTTGAAAGTACTTTGGGAAACATAATTTATGAAAAAATGTTTATTTATATATTTCTCAGCAAAGTGAGATGTAAACCATAAGGAACTCTGTTGCCTTTTCTTCTGTCTGAGGTTTCCTGCCATTTATTTAAAAAAAAAAAAATGCTGTTGCCTACTCTATTGATTGAAAATACTAAATTTGTATTTTTTAATGAATATTAAAAAGAGGAGGTGGGAGGATGTAAATAGTCCTGACGTACCATTTGCACTTCTCTTAGAAGTTATTTTTATTTTTATTTAACTTTCCTTACCTAACTTCATTTTGCTTAGGACCTGAAGGGCACACGTAAACTTTGCCTGTAGTAGGCTATGATTTAAATGTTTGTTAAGTAAATAAGTAAGAAATTTATTAATGGTGGTCTAGAACCACTTCAAAAAAATCCCATAACTTCAGTGGGCTAAATACCAGACAGGAAGGGTGCTGGAGACATAACTTGAACATAATGTTCTAGTTTTACGTTTCTCTCCAAGGCCCTGATCTATTTATTGCTGTGGCATCTGGCAAGCTTTGGTTCTGGGCCCAGCATGTTCTATGTCATGTTTGAGCATTTTCCTGGAACGAAAGTCAAGGAAATACCACTTCTAAAAATATGTTGTATGAGTTTTAAAAAATACAATATTTCCTTTCTGCTAGTTCATTCACTCAGGGATCCTAATAAGTGACATTCATACATAGAAAAAAAAAATCACAGTGAATCTTATTCTAAAGAAAAGTACTACTATTTTTTAGTAAAATGTGCTAACATTGATTTCCAATTCTGTGTCTAATATATTTTATTATTGTGGATTGCAGTAGCAAAACATTTAGTCTGGTCTTATGCCAGAACTGTTATTCACATGTATATCAAGAAGAGTGCTTAGTAATCCTGTGAAGTAGATATTATTTGTTATTTATACATTATAATAAGGAAATTTAGACATAAAAAAGCATTGCTAAGTTTACACAGCTAGCAATTTATGAAATTGGGGTTACTTTCTTCTTTTAATTTTTTAATTTATTTTTTAGTTTTTTTCACTTAATTATTTGTTGTGAATGATGTGAAGGTTGTTTTCTTTTGCAAACTTTTGTTATAAAAATATCTAGCTGTATTGAAAATTTGAATGGAATTTGCAGTGAATGCTTATATACCCACCACTATGCACCATTTTATCTCCTTTTTATCCATGAATCTTATTTTGGGCACATTTCAAAGTTCTAGATATTACTTTAGCTACCCTCTAAATTTTTTGACCTATGTTTGAGTACTAGAATTTAAGAGTTCCAAGCTTTTATGATTTTCTAAGCAAAATTTCTAGGTACAGTTTGCCTCTGTATTTATGTAAAAATACACAGCTCTTAAGTGTTCATTTTTATTAGTCCTAACACATTATATACTTGTGCCACCCAAATCCATGTCACCCCAAAAAGTCCCATCAAACTTCTTCACAGCAATTCACCAACTACAATCCACTCCAGAGAATAAATCAATTCTAGTTCAAGAAATTCATATAAATACAATTATGCATTGCTTACACATGTGTGCCATTTTTTCACATTATATGTTTTTTGATAATAGTGTGTTCTTGAATGTGTCGTAGACCATTTCTATTTCTTAGTGAATTATATTCTCTTGTGTAAATATACCTCAGTTTGTTTGCCCTTCCTCTATTGATGACATCTGTGCTTGTTCTGGGTCCTGGCTATTAAAAATCAAGGTATATGCATTCTAGAGCAAGTCTTTTGTGATGGGAAAAATACATGGCAAGGGTCTAGTATCTAAAATACATAAAAAGCTCTTACAGTTTAAAAGGCAAATGACCCAATTCAAAAAAAAGGGAAAATATGTAAGTAGACATTTCTCCAAAGGACATATGCAAATGACCAAAAACCACCCGAAAAGATGCTCAGCATCATTAGTCATTAGGAAAATGCAAATGAAAACATCAGTGAAATGCCTTATGTACTTGGATTAGTATCATAAAAAAAAAGATTGATAGCAATAATTGTCATCAAAGATTTGGAGAAGCTGGAACCCATGTATTTTGTTGGGAATGGAAAATGCTGCACCCACTTTGGAAAAGTTTGGCATTTCTTCAAAAAGTTAATCATAGAGTTACAACTGCATCCTACTATCCCATTCCTAAATATAGATTTAAGAGAATTGCAAATATATGTTCACATGAAAATTTGTAAAAAAATGCCCACAGTAATATTGTTCATAATGTCTACAGATATAGACAACCCAAATATCCACCAACTGATGAATAAACAAAATACAGTATACACATGTAATAGAATGTAATTCTGTCAAAAAAATAAATAAAATACATGCTCTAGTGCTAATGAACCTTGAAAACATTATGTCAAACAAAATAAGTGATTTATAAGAGATGTCTAGACTAGGAATCTTCATGAATGCAGGGAAAAAAATAGTGGTTCAGTGACTAAAGAGAGTGGGGATTGACTGCTAAAAAGTATAGGTTTTCCTTTTTGGTGAAAAATTGTTCCAGACTAGAAAAGAATAATGGTTATGCAATCGATGAATGTAATAATCTAATCTCTTTAAGGTCATGAAGTATATAGAATGTGGATTTTATCTGGATTAATATATATATGATTTTTATAAATTTTCTCACTAATTCTAAACATCATTTGGTACAGTTCATAATCTACCTGTATATAAACATAAACATTCAGAGGCAGTTTTGTTTCTAATTTCTTTTTCTCTATTGCTGCGCCTCAAACCCCCTGTACAATGTTGAACAATGATATTGTGCATCCTTGTCTTCTGAGTTTTTGAGAATTCTTTTATTATATAAAAATTGAGTGAGATTTTTACTATAAGATTTTTGGATATTTTTAAAATGAAATTGGTAAAGTTACCCATTCCCAGTTAATGTTTTAACATCAATGATTTTTAATGATTAAATTTTTCAAAGGTTTTTTTATGTTGGTCTAAAATATAGTTTTGTTCTTTTACTTCTGGAATTTTTCACTTCATTTTATACCTGATGTCATTAAAATCAAGAGTGAACTAGAGTACCCAAAAGGATATTTTTAAGGGGCAGACAACATGTGGCAAGTGTCGCTTTTATCCACATTCCTATCGCTATATATGTGCTTATAACTAAATGCAAAGGATAGTGAGAATGATAGTCTTCCTGCATGCCCAGAGCCTGAACCGATTCAGTGAAAACAGAACAATTACAGTGATGATCATAGATAAAAAGTGATACACTCATCATACACATATATATAAAGAGAGAGAGAGAGAGAGCTTGAGAGAGCACTGGATAGTGTCCTACTCAAACCTTTTCACTTTACATACATTGTATTAGATTCAATATGTATCTTTCAAAATTAATGTTGCATAGGCCATTGTCCTTTATAGTCTAGCTCTCGTTTTTCACATATTTCTGGCATTTTTGCCCAGTTCCAAGATTTCTCATCTTCCCTTTTAAGCTTAAGACCCTGAATTTCACTGCCACAGCTTAGACAACTCTTTTGAAATCCAGAACCACAATTTAGGAGATCTTTGAGGCATGTCCATGTGGATATTTCATTTATAATGTCCTAAACTCAATTATATTCTTCCCAAATCTTTTCTTCTTGATATATTTTTCTAACCCAGATAAACACACTTCACCCTTTATTAATCCACATTCATCTCCAACTTCTTTCTGCCATTTTCCACATTCAATCATTTAAATTCTGTATTAATCTTCTAAAAGATCAGATTGATATTGATCCAACTGACTCCTCCTATATTTCCACAACTGCCTTTTATTTTAGTTTCAGGTCCTTTGTATCTATCCTATGTGGAGATCACAGCATCACTTCTACACCTGTCCTTACCTCAAGTCTTAGCTCCCTCCTATCCACCCTCCACTTAATCTTAGAATCATTTCCTAAGAATATAATCATGTTGTTTTTCTATAATAAGTAACTTAATGGTCTTCCCTTACTGTGTGTATGTTTAAGCTCTGAAGTTATTTTAAAGTAATAGAAGTCTGCTTTCAAATAAGAACTTTCCAGTGCTAAAGTTGAGAAAATATGTAAATGAATGATGAAAACCAGGTTTCTCTCTCCCTATCAGTGTCTTTGTAGATAAACTAGGAAGAAAGGCTTAAATAAGGAGCCCTTTAGTACTGGATTTATGTTGGACTTGTCACTCTCAACTCATGTTTATCTAAGTATTTACATAGATGAACAGATATATAAACATTTGTAGCTGTGTCTGCTTACTGGATTTGAATATGTCTACAATTCATCTACGGTCATACCACCTTGAATGCACCTGATCTTGTCTGAATCTATATCTACAATTCTTGGCTCTCTCATTGAAATAGTAACACCTCCCTAGCAGCTAATACACCAGTGCTCAGACCTTGGTTTCCAAATGTCATCTGCCAATGAAAGGAACTAGGGATCTGAAGAAATGCCTGATACTAGAGTTGGAGCAGTAAAAAACAGAATATAAGCCTGGACCATCTGCTATGTCCTAAAGTAATAAAATGCTCCAAAAAAGTAAAGAAAGGAAAGATGGGAACTTTCAAAGGGATATAAAAGCCAACCTGAGGAAAGTTCCCACTGGCCAAAGTTGGAGCTATTTGAGAGCAACATATATAATGTGGTACAGGATTACAACCCAAAGTAGAAAATATATACACATGAGTTCATGTTAATATAAATAAGTATAGAATATAGTGAGTATAGAATGAAGTATAGAATGAAGTGAGGTTTACCCTCACCCTTAAATGTGGACTGGATTTACTAACTTCTAAATAAAAGAACACGAAAAAAGGAAAAATGGTAACAATGCAAGGATTAGGAGGGAAATCCTGGGAAATGGTACCTCAACCAAGTGGTCATGGTTAGTGTCTAAAGAACATGTCTTATTATATTGCATGCCTCCTGCTATAAGAGGATGAAAATTCTAGTTCACCTCTGTGGTATTCTGTCCATGACCACAGTCTAGTTGTGCGGGAAAATGCAAACAAATCCAAAGTGAGGAACATTGTATAAAACAACTGGCTAACACACCTCAAGACTGTCAGTCATGAGTAATCCAGAAAAACGGAGAAACTAACACATCAAAAGAGACCAAGGAGACTTGCTGACTAAAAACAATGTGGTGTCTTGGATTCATTTCTGGAACAACAACAAAAAAGCACATTAGGGGGGAAACTGGTGAACTATGTACGAAGCCTGGACATTAGTGCATAGTAATGTATCAATGTTCATTTGGCTGTGGCAAATATGCCATGATAATGTAAGATCATAATATTAACAAACTACATGGAAGGTTTATGGGACTGCTGCATTTTTTTTTTTTTTGCAAATTTTCTCTAACATCATTCAAAAGTTAAAAAAAACTAAATATTAAGAAGTGGTACTATCTACCAGATATTAGCCACACAATTAGAGTTGAAGTCTGATCGCAGGACCCAGTCCTGACCACCAGATCTCTCCCTCATTCCTTTCTTCCGTTGATTTCTAGGGTTCAGGGTTTTCTGGCATGTATTTTGCAAACTACTGCTCTATAGAGTTAAATCCAAACTCTTTGACATGTCTTCTAGAACCCTTCATACTCTTGCCTTTTCCTTGCTTTTATCTTCATCATCTGTTGACCTCTTGGCCTATGTATTTATTTTCTTCATTTATTCTGAAGGCAATTTCTTTCTTCAGGCAGACCATGACCTTGTTGCACAAGTTGTTCTTTCAGCTTGGCAGACTTTTCTTAAGCTTATTCAGCCTCAAAAACTCTTCAATTTATATCCTCTTTATATTTTTCTGAAATTCAGCTCTAGCTATCTCCTCTGAGAAGCCTCTAGGAGAGAGAGCGTTACCCTGAAAATATTTCTACAACTCGTCCCTCCAAGTCATCTGTATTTATGTATCTTTTTACCTCTAGTGAACAAGCTTCTTAAAGAGATGCCACTCATCTCTCCATGCATAGTAGCAAGCACTGTGCCTCACATATAGTAGTTGCTCAGTAAATACAGAAAGAATGTGTCAGTGGCTGGATGGATGAAGAAGTGGCTAGTTATTTCTTTTTTGGTAGCATTTATACTTATTTGAATTTAGTTGCTAGAAAGTTACAAATTTATCATTTTAATAAACAAATGGACCCTGTTTTCCAACTTAGAAAAACATTGGATCTTCAGGAGTAAATAATAGTTTTAATTCAAACAGTATGTATGAGCAAGATACTGAGGGTGGTTGAATTTGATTCCTTCAAATATTTCCACATGGTATATACTTTATAGCAAATTAAATGAGTACTGTGATGTTGCCTTTTCTGCCTGTGGGTGTTTAACAGAGTTGTCAGTAAACCTGGTTGCATACATTTGTCTTCATTAGCCAGTCCAAGGTGATGCCTTTTGATGCAGGTGGCCCAGTTATTCTCAGGCACTTTAATTTGCCAATTATTGTACCCACTGCTAAGAACAGATAGTGATTAGTTTTACATTTTGCTCACTGGGCAACCTAATGTTCTTGTCACCTTACATTGAGCTTTAAAATGTGCAAAGTGCAAAGAATGTCAAATGTGTCTCTCAGACTTGGGCATGGAGCAACTCGAATTGCTTCTAGATACAGAAATTAAAGGGTCTACTTGATTAAAGAAAAAAGCATTAATAAAAGAATAAGATCAATGAAGGTTACGTGTGTGTGTGTGTGTGTGTGTGTGCTCGCTTTCAGCACCCTCCCCACCAAATGTATATATAGGCTTACATGCATTTTTTTTCTTTCATAAAAGCAACATTTCATAGCTTGTAGATTGCTACTTGTGCACATTAGCTTGATTATTTAGATTACTGCCATTTAAGGAAAGAATGGGAAATGGGAGAATTTTATTTACAAAATAGCATTCCACCTTCTTTGAATATTCACAGTCAGCACAGGTTGCCTAAAACACAAAATAATATGCATCAGTTTTAACATAAAAATATTTATTGCTGTATGTTTCGGACACTTTGACTCCTGCTATGACCCACTAATGCTTTCTCTTTAAAAAAATTGCCATAGAAAAATTCCCTTTGGAAAAATCCATAATGACACTGACAGTTTTGTCTTTTGTTTAATTGCCTGGGAGTAAAGTTGACTCATTTATGGAGACTTAACCTAGTGCCATTATTAGCAGAAAAGATTATTTAACATTATAAGAAGGCATGGGAAAATGTCAGACACATAACATCCCAAACATAAACTTTATTTGCTACCCTCTTGAAGACTTTGTTTGCTTATAATGTTGTTCACACCACTGATAACAGAAAATGTATTTAATAACTGCTCAGAATTAATATGCTGTAGTATGCATGGCTGCCTAATTTAATTTATCTCTGATTAAGCCTATTATGTTTGAGATCACTTTACAGAAGAGATTTTTTTGCCAGCTGTAAGCTTATTTGAATTGTAATATAAGTTAATAATGTGTGAAATAACCAGTGGTGCCTACTTCTAAATGTTAATTTTGCCAACTGACTTCCTGATATGATACGTACCCAGATCACTCATTGGCATTTAGTAGTATCTTGCATGAAGACCAGTTATTGGAATAAATACGAAGATTAACTATTTTAGGAGGCAAAGATAAATGTGACAGTGGTGCTTTAATTCTGAAATCCAGACAAAAGACTACTGCATAATGCAAGCCAGTTAACAACTGAACATCCAGGGGATTAGGGGCACTGACCTCTGCACAGTCATAACCCTGACTCCCCTGAAACTTAGCTACTCATAGCATTTTCTGAATAGAAAGCCCTATCAGTAACATAAGCCATCAGTTAACGCATATTTTGTTATCATATTGTGGACGGTGGACTTACAATATAGTAAGCCAGAGAAAAGTTTATTAATAAACTCATAAGGAAAAGAAATACATTTACAGTTCTGAACTGTATTTATTAATACTATCAGTTTGTCATCTATTTACAGGCAAGTCTGGACCCAGGCTCTTCAAATTCAGTGCTGTTCAAGCATCAGCTATAATGGAAAATCAGTAATTGATAATTACATAGCATGACATTTAAAATAAGTTTTGCTTGATTTTGGTTCTAAATATATTCCTTGAACATTAAATAATCATTTCATAGGTAGACTGGGAGTTCCAAGAACTTAGCAGTGATCTCAGCAGCCTTGGTGTCCATGTGATTAGTTCTCTTCAGTGGACCCAGCACGAGAGAAAGGGAAAATTGTGCTCTTGCAATTCAGTGACTTGTTCTTAAATTTCAGACCAAGCTTCTCCTTATACTGAAACACCTGTTTCATCTGCCAGTCTAGTTTTGCTTTACTATGTCATGAGTCATTATCCCCCTGGAAGTGACCGAACTAATTGTAAGCTAATTGCTTACGTAGCAACTATGTGCATTTCCCAGACATAATTTGTATTTGCTCAGAATATGAGTCATTATCTGTGTAGGTATGTGCGTGTGTGTGTATTTAAATGTGCTGGTCTGATTGCTTCATAAATACCCCCGAACCTTTCTAGCTACTTGGAGTGTTTTCTCTAGCTCTCCTGATGAACTTCCAGTCCTCAAGACCTTTAAATCCTACCTACTCTGTTCATATTTCTTGACCATTCCAGGCATAAAATTTCCCTCTTTGAGCCCCCTGAGGCCTATGCCTTGATCATGCAGACATCACCCCAGTGTTCTACTCTGGGCTCCCTAAAAGCAAATACCTTGAATTTTAGACCTTTGTGGCACTACAGTGCCTAATATAATTTCTTATGCAGTGAAGTATGTCAACAGGTGGTGGTGATGGATGGTCAGAATCAATATATGACCAGAGAAAACTTACATCATGACCCCTGGGTCTTTAAAACAAAAATTCAAGTTGTTTGAGCATTTTCATTGTGAACTAGAAATTTGCATGTAACATTTTAAGAGTCAGATTCAGAAGGAGGTATGTCTTTGATTTGAATGGCTCTTGCTAGACCTATGTTCAATCTTAGAATGTAGACATGTAAGGTAGTGTTTCTTAGCTTTGGCTGATATTACATTCAGCTGGGAATTTCAAACATCTATGATGATGATTGGGCCTCACCTTCAGACCAATTAAGTCAGAAAATAGTATCATTTTAAAAAGCTAATCAGATGATTCTGGTAAGAAGTCAGAATGAGAAACCGCTGGTATAAAGAAAATAGAAAGGTCATCAAATTCATTCAGCTGTCTGGTGTTTGATTGCCTTCTATAGCTGTTTAGCAAGGAAAGCAGTTTCTTCTAATAGGAGGATTAAATTGCAGCTTTTAGATTCAGGCTTCCATTGCCACATCTGGGCGTTTTTTTCACGCGACCAACCAAGGTGACCCACTGTCTTTCTCTGGGACCAGCCAGGTTTAGCCTGGAGAGTCCTACGCAGTGAGAAACCATTTATACTGGAACAACCAGGACAGTTGGTCATGGTGTAACTAGCAAGTGCATTCTGTGGGTACTACAGAGTTTGGGTGATGTTTTTTCCCTTTTGAGAAGTGGGGGGAGAAGTGGAGTATTTAAGGAAAAGATAGAAATAATCACAGCACTTCAAGTCTTGGCAGCTTTGAAGGGAAAGAGACAGAACAAGAAAAAAAAAGAAAACATTGCAATAAGATTTCATAGACTTCCTGCAATTAAAATGAGGGTGGGGGCTTCATTGCATGTAATTAATTAAAGAACATCAAAATACTCATCAATTTTATCTCTGCTATGTAGATAAATTTAAAATGAATTTGCCAGGCAGTCGGTGTGAAGTGAAAACCCTTCTTTTTAAGAATATAATCAACTAAACCCCCTGAGAATAGGTATTTTTACAAATGAGAAATCAAAACTTCATTCTCAGCAACATTTAGCACATCCCTTCCTGTCACATGAAAAGAAATGTTGATATAAAGCAATGGTATCACAATAAAAAATATATAAATGTTGATACAACAATAGAAAAAATGAAGATATTTTACTAACTTAGATACTTTCAGCATGTTATAATTGTAGCATTATGATGACTTATCATAAATGACTTGAGCTTAGGTATCACAGGACAGTCCTTCAACCTAAAGATTACTTTAACCCACAGTAATTTTCCATCCAGGTCACACTGATCACCAAGCAGCCAGCCCAGTCACTACATGGTTGATTCATTTCATTCACTGCTTGCCAAAATTACAAAATTAGATGTGTCCCAGTAAACTCTCTGTCTTTATAACCAAATCAAATCTACTGAATTGGCAGCAATTCAGCCAGTGTATTGGTGATCAGCTACCCAAGATATTGATGGTACTACCTAGATGAGATCTTAAACTGCACTTAAAATGTCTGGTTTTATGGTAGATTTTTCTCCCATTCTAAAAGTTTTATGCTGCTATGGAAGAAAGAAACAACAAATAAAACTTATGATATACTGTGTTTCTTCCTTAACTAAAACATTTAACTGAAGTTATGAAACTCAGAGAAAATATATTGTCTAAAGGGAAGTTGAAGATCAACTCATCCATCCTTCCCCAAATATGTCAATAAATATTAGGAGGGGGGCAAAGGAAGGGCCTGTAGGCAAATTAGTTTGTAATATTTACAGGGAAAACAAAACAAGACTGGTGCCTTGAATGAGGGAGGAAAGGGCAGAAGAAAGGCACCCATGTTCCAAAACTAACCAGAGAGCTCTTTATTACGAACATCTGGAGGGACTCTGCCCAACCTTCTAATTTTATAGTTAAATAAACTGTGACTCAGAAAGATAAAGAACTGGCCTAGAGTCTAAAACTGTCCTTTTCTTGCACCCCCCCCCCAGCAGCCTCCTCCTCTCCCCTACTTTCTTATTGCTTTCTCTAATTTCCTGTAATAACTTTCTCATCACTCTTCAGTGACTGTTTGTTTCTAATTGACTAGTTTATCTCTGATGTTATGCCTAAAAACAGAAACAAAAATCATTTGCTAGAAAAGATATACTCTTAGAGATTTAAGGTTTTAGTTTCTTTTCATCTTCTGATTTTAATAGCTTTTATTAGTTGGATATCTGAACTTGTCAGGTTCTTTGTATGTATTATATATGATTTACTCTTTATAACAACCTGCAATATAGAGAATATGATATTCATTTTCTCATCGGAGAGAGTTAGATATCTTTGAGGAAGTGGGAGAATTGGGATCTAAAATAAGGTCAATCCTGCTAGAAAGTCTTCCATCTCTACATTAGTAGCATTGTTAATGACAACAGTTAACTTTTAAAGTTAACTACCCCAGAATTGAGCCTTGTATAGTATAGAGAGAAGTACATACTTTCAGATATACTAATTTGTAAGAAATATACTTAAGAAAAGAAATATATAAAACAAAGTAATATATTAAATGAAAAACCAACAAACTGGCCTCAATTTCTGTGATGAAATGAAGAATATATAAAATATACGTATACATCTATAATTAGTATAGTATATATTATGTAAATTAGTATGCATATATGTGCATGCATTCTTAAACCAAAAAATACCTTTTCAAGTAGTAAAGAATGAGTACATACTTGAAAGGCAATCTGGGCATAAAATTATGAGACTACTTTGTATGAATTTTCTTTTGCTAGATAATGGTGGGGAGGGTTTTGTATAAATTTGGAGTATATGTACATGTTGAATGAATGGCTCCATGAAATTTCACAGTTGACACTCAGTAATAGAAACTACTCATCTGCCTTTCAAATTAGTGATCATAAGTGCTTCAAGTTTCCTTAAAGTCAGATTTTTTATAATATTTTTTCTCTTCTTAAAATGGTTATTTGGTCAATCTTAATATTCTGTTTAAAAATTCTTTTCTAAATATCTGATTCTTTTTTCCTCCTTCTCTTTCCTTCTTCCTTCATACTGAGAAGTTGATGAGGCATTTGCCTCATCAAATTGACTATTGGTCCAAATGTCTGGAACCTAGGTAATACTCATATGCAACAAAGATAAATGTGGAAAGGAGCTCAATACACTTTGCATGAACTCCCTAGAAAATAACAGAGAATTAAAGTAATTTTTGCAACATCCTCCCCAAAAGCAGTTACTTTGGGGTAACACCCATCATTCTCTGGATAAACACACCAGGCTAAAATAAATACATCATAAGTATATATAACTAAAAGGTGAAAATGAGAAGACTCAGTGCTTCTCTCACACAGATATAAGTATCTGTACCTTTCTATTCTGAAACCTCCCTAAATTGCAGCAAGGAATCCAAAAAATATACAAAGAAATAGAGAGTAAAGGTGACAGAGAATGGGAGAGATGACATTACTAAACAGGAGATGTAACTTTTGGAAGATGGTGCAGTGATAGAGGAGGACTAGCTGGCATATATAGGAGACCTGCAGATTCATTCTATGGGAGGTTGGGGAGGCTTGAGAGGGCCTGGGGGGCATGGCTAGAAAAGGGGAGCTTGGTTGAGAGGAGTCAGTTGTTGTGGAACACAATGCAGGGAGGAGCTAGCCCCTGTTCCTCTTCCTGCCTCCTACTGCTACCACCAGTTCTCCATCCCTGTTTCAGGCTTGAGGGGTAACCCTGGGATGTGCTGAACTAGAGGGACTCAGGAAACTGGCCAGGAAGACTCCACAGAGTAAGCAAGTGGAAACTCCCCTGTCTGTTTTGCAACACAGCTGTCCCAGCACTAGCAGTCAAGGGCAGGCTCTGAGGTGAAAGTTTGAAGGATTCTTTCCCTTTTTAAAGCATCTTTTCTTGTATTTATTGGCCCTTTTTATACCCTATTTCTAGAACTGTCTCATAAGCTCATTTGCTTATTTTAAACCTTGATTATGTGTCTTCTTATCATTAGATTGTAAGTTCTTTATAGACTAGCTACTAGTCCCTTATCAGACACTCATTCTTTGTTCTTTCACTTTCCTTTTAAAATTTTTACCTTTGCTCTTTTTATTTTTGTAATTAAATTAATTTTCTTACATTGCTATTCGTTTTTGTTTTTTGGTTTTTTTTTTTTTTTTTTACAATATTTGATTTCTCCCCTCAGGTATAGTCTCTGGAATTCTCCTACCCCCATCGCACCCAAGAGCCATCACCACAGTCCCTTGTGCTCTTCGATCCACTGATTTGACCCTTCTCCCTCTCCTTCCCCTGCTGTATGCCTCACAGCTATAGTCAGCTTGTCTTTTTTCCTGATTCTCTGTTCAGTTACCCTATTTCTACCTGTAAGTTAAACTATTCATTATTTTTCTTTTTCCTTCTGACTTACTTTGCTTAGCATAATCCCTCCCATTTTGCTGCAAATAAATGAGTTTATCTTTTTTGATCACTGATTAGTATTCCATTGTGTATTTGTACTGCATTTTCTTGATTTTTCTGTTTTGGGACATTTAAATTGTTTCTATATCTTAACTATTGTTAAGTAATATTCCAATAAACATAGGAGCTGGAAGAACTCGTATCTAAAGAAACTGAAAGACACAAAGAAATGAACCTGACTGGCATTTAGAATCCCCTGACTGTGGATAATAAGCACACCCTGGCCCCATTCAGGATCTCCAACATATCTTATAGGACTTGCTGTCCCTAATAGAAATGAATTTTATGTTTTATTTATATATGTGTACACACATACATATGTAAGGTGTTTATATATTCTTTATACACATATACATGTTCTTTGTACATATACATAGAGAGAAGTATATATATGAATATCTTAAATATAAAATAATATTCAAGAGATTTATCAGATATTTGTGTGTAACTCTTCATATAAACTATGGAGATTAAAAAAGAGAGAAAAGGAGTTGGGGGGTGAAAGGGGAATCTGGGAAAATAAAACATATAAGGGAACAAAAGAAGAGTTTTCAAAAACCTATAGTATTGTCAGAAAAATGAGACTGTACGATGTCCATAAGATAGCATGTATGTTCTGCAAAATATAACAAGTATAGTCTGCAAAATAAGAAAAATTCAGAAATTAAACTGATAGTAAAAAAAATATTCAGAGATATAGAAAGTAAAGTCAAGTAAACTTTCTAGGATGTAAATTAGCAGGCAAAGGTGAACAGTGAAAGTGAGAGAAAGGAAGATAAGAAATGCAGCAGCTGAGATCACAGGTTTAGCATGTTACTAGAGGAGCTCTGAAAGGAGAAAATAGAAAGCAGGTGAGGAAACAAGTGTTAAAGAGGAGTACAACAACAAAATACAAGATTCAACAGCAGATTCCCAGATTTTAAGAGAAGAGGAAGTGGACAATGAAGAAAGATCTTTATTAAGATTCTTTTCTCAGAGATTTCAGAACAACAGAGATTACAAAGAAGATGCAAAACCTCCCAAATTAACCAGGTTACAGGTAAAAGACTATTGATGATTATCATCGACATCCAACTTCTCGACCATCATACCAGAAGTTAGAAGACAATAATGTTCAACCTTCAAAATTCTGAGGGGAATGACTTTTTACTAGAATTCAATTACAAATTTAACTAACAAGCAAGTATGAGCGTGAAAGTAAGACTTTTTGGACGCACAAGGAAGATCTCAACAAATTTACCTCATGTACCTTTTCTCAGGTAGCTTCTAGAGAATGTGCTCTACAAAAATGAGGATGTAAACCAAGAAAGAGGAAACCATGGGATCCAGGAAACGGGGGACCCAGCACAGGCGAGAGGCACAGGGATTTCGCAAGATGGTGTTAAAAAGAAGCCTCAGGACAACAGGTGGGCAGCTGACCTGGGAAACTGTTAGTGCAGACAGAACGGGCGGCTTCTAGGGGGAAAAACAGATCTGACAGATGAACAGATTGGGTGGATCATGTAAAAGAGGTTTTAATAGGACTTTTGCCGTTCCTTTGGATAGTTCATAAACAGTAATAGCCATTTATTACTATCACCAAAAAGAGAGATGACACCAGGAAAAACAGAACACTGAACAAAATGGAAGTGCTTTTTTATACTATGTGGCTCAATAGTAAACATGATTACTTGCTGCTAACAATGTAAACACAAAATGTTGATTTAATCTGAAATTGGTGTTTAACCTATTGGAAAGATGGTGGAGGTTTGAAAGCTTGATGGGAGGTGGTAATGGTGCTAAAGAGTGCTGAATCTTTCTCATTTTGCACAGTAAGTAATATGACATTAAATAATCTCTAAAATGATAAGAAATATCAATCTGCACACACAACTTAATATATAGACTCAAATGTCAGAATTAAAAGTGGTTTCCTGTTTGTGGCATGATTTAACCTACTTGGTGTGGGCGGATATGGATCAAAGCTGCTGGTTAATCTTCTGGGCAATTCCTAGATTAACCAAATTGAGAACAGTTGACTGGCACAGAAGTCTTAGCAGTATGGCAGTATGGTGGTTTCTCATTCTGGTCAATGAATGTCTTTCATTACAAAATCAAATGAACAAAAAAAGTAGTTTCCTCTGAGGAGCAGAAGGGTGACAGGGATGAATGGGATAGAGCATGCTGTTCTGAGCTGTGTTATTTGTCCTTTTAAACTATAGGCATATATTAACTTTGATAATATGAATAAATAAATAAGCTAGTTTTAAAACTAATTTGGAATAGAAACTAAGATTATAAAACCAAAACATGCCACATTCTCCCTCCTTCCCAAAAAGAAAGTAAAAGCAAAAGCAGAGGAAGAAGTTGTTACCTTTCTGAACTCATTGCATATGTTGCCTCTAATCTTGTGTCTATTAAAAAATGAGGCATTTCTGTGTTGTTGAATGTGAACCCACTACCCAGTGGCACAGAAGCAAAAACAAACAAACAAACAAACAAAAAATGTTGCCACCAGCTTTTGCAAAGAATTGACTCAAGGCAAGGGTATCTGGCAGGAGACTGGAGATAAGACTCTCAAGTCACTTTCCCTAAGAATGGAACTTTGGGCAGTATTTATGAATTTGAAGAACAAGTATAGAAAAATGTAAATTTGGCTGATTCATTCTTTTCTGCCCACTCATGGTGTGGCTGTAACTCAGAACTGCAATAGACTGAGCTCCATTTGCTTTTGGTTGCTGTGCCTGTAGCCACAAGGCAGGCAGCTTCAGTCTCCCAATGGCTCTTTTTGGTCAGATTGTTAAAGTGCCGTCGTGGGGTTCCAGCAGCAACAGCACACGGGTGATGCAAAGGCAAGAGGCATTTATTTTCTGACTTAAGTCAGGGTCCAGCACTGACCTGGAGCACCGACGCAGCGGTTACATCAGGGCGAGTGAGGATCCCGAGCCCCCACGCAGTTTTCTTTTATCCCTTGGCAAGGGGCTTGGGAGTATGTGTACTTACTTTGGTTGGCTAGTGAGGGCTTGGGGATATGTGGACTTACTTGGGTTGGTTAATGAGGGCTTGGGGATACGTGGACTTATTTTGGTTGGTTAATGAGGGCTAAGATATGAGGGTCTTATCTAGCTACTGAGAGGGTTTGCCATGCAAGGAGATGTTGCTGGCCGATGGCCAATGATGCCTTATATGGTTGGCTTCTGGCTGCTTGATATCTGCTAACAAAATGGTTATCATTTGATATTTAACAAGATGATAAGGACAGAGAACAAACACTCTTCTGGGCCTGTGTTCCAAAACTCGTAGATGATAAAAAAAAGCAAGTATTTTTTTTTCCCCTTGTTTAAAATGGGCAGGGGTATTTTTGTCCCCTTGTTGCAAGTTCAATCTGCTGTTGTAAGCAAAGCACAAACGGGAAATGATCATGGTGACCACCACGGGTTCATTCTGGCCCCGCCAATGTTGTTGCACTCAGTATCCCCTGTCAGTTACAGTTGTCCCCACATTCTGTTTTAGGATCACCAGGTCACCTCATGTCCTTTTTACATTCCCTGTATTTCTCCTACCCTGTTCCTTTGCTTATAAGGCAGTTATTGCTCCTCTTCACGCACATTCCTAACACACAAACAAACATACACCCCTCCCATGATCTCCTTTATGTCCCCTTGTTCCACCTCCATTCTTCCTATTTCTGTTTCAGCTCAGCCCCCTCTGAATCCTGTCAAGAAATCCAGTATTCTTCCCTTTGTTTTAATCCAATTACATTGTTCTTGGCACCACTTACCAATGCTACCTTGAATTCCAAACATTTCCCTTGTGCTCTGAATTTGTTAAGAACCTAGAAGGTGACAGGGGCAGGAACCCTCATGCTCTAATGTTTGTTCCTGCTGCAGCCTGTGGCTGGCAGAATGCTGGCATCGTGCGGGTACTACCTCTGATAATAATCAAATGAATAAATTATTCTTTCATTAAATGTGAAATCTGTTCAGGCATATGGCCCAGTGCTAAACATCTGCAACTATATAAATAAATGTTACTGGAAGGTAAGGGTTTTTTGATTATTGTTGTTTTAAGGACATTTAGGTGCCTTCTTTTTAGGGCAAAGGCCATGCATAGAAGCTAGAAGTTTAACTGCCTCTTAACATTTTCATATATGCTTCCTTTGTGGGGAAGTGGAAAACTTGTCATCTGGAGGGTTACAGTTATTATTTGACTGTGCAGGAATTCTGGGTAACCTGAAATGGAGGACAATGTTAAGGAAGATGTGACCTCTGACCCCAAGTAGAGAAACCCCTCATCCCCAGGCTTAGGGGTGCGCAGCTACACAACCTTAGATGACGCAGGGAAAGGAAAAAACTTATAGTTCCAGCCACTTGTACAAAGCAGCTCTCTAAAAACACTCAGTGGTACAGCATGGTCATTTGGGTAGAATATATCCACTGCTTCTCACACCTAATTGAATTCCCTTTCTAATTAACCAGATTTTATTTCTCTATCCCTAACTTCTTTAAAACCACTGAAATGATCAAGTCAACAAATCATACAGGATTAATCTAAAGCATTCCCTTTATGAAAATAACAAAATGCCCATCAATATAATGGTATATTGTAAACACAGAATATTCTGGAGCCAATAGGAAGAATAAGACTTATATTAAAGTTCTGATATGTGAGAGTGTTGACATATGTTGCTAAAAGAAAAAATAAGCATGGAGTAAGATGACCTTCACATCTTTACTAGAGTGCCATCCTTTTGATATCTTAGTCATTACATTTATAATTGTTAACTCCATCCCCTCCCCCAGCCTTTTTCCTTTAACATTTATCCCTATTGAACCTAAATTTTACTCATTTGTTTCCTTTTTATTTTGTTTTGTTTGATCTTACTGTAGTGAAAGATGCATGAAGAATTTTATTTCACTTGTCCCTTTTCCCCCCCAGTGCCTTGATATATGCTCATCCCTGATTCCTTTTAGTGGCATTCCAGCATCTCCAGGGAGCTTTTTTAAAATGAAGTCTCAAAACCCTACTTGATCTAATAAATGTAGAATCTCTAGTCTAACAAATGCTATGCATGGTAAAAGTTGAGATGTTCTGATTTTAGACTTCTTCAAACAGGCCTACCTGTTGGAACTTTGATACCTTGGGGCCTTGCAGACCTTGGGGAAACACTGCCCTTTCCAGGGTTAACTAGTTCCTAGAGACAACCATAATTTGCCTAAGAACACACATTTGATATGCAAGTCAACTATCTGAACCTCTGACCTCCCTCCATACTCCCTACCTACAGCCTCCTGATTCTGGAATACTGTTCCCTTGCCATGAATCACCCAAATTCATTGCACTGCTACATCACTCAGAACCCTGCAAAATCATTCAGACTTTACAATTCTAAGTTTTTTGTACCCAGCTTTGCTTTGACTTTCCTGAGAAAGCACTATAATAACATTTTCCCATACCCACTCCCTGCTCCTGTCCCACCATGTGACTCCCATGTGCCCTTTGTGGCCTGACATGGCATCTTCCTCTTGAACACCGGAAGTAGCCATCTCTTCTGTAGCAATCACCTCTTGATTTGTTAACTTCATCAGGGCTCAGTAAAAACAAGTTCCCAGGTACTTTTCAAACCAAGGCTATCCTCTTAAGCTTTTGTCTTCATTGACCTCCACTTGCCACACCTGCCCCCATCATCTTGAAACTTCAGTTTCGTTTGCAGAAGTCTGAAGATAGCCAGCAGAGCTAGATGTTTTGGTAGCACATGATGAACAGGTTGCAACATAGGAGTGTGCTAAGCCACCTCATCAACCTAAAGTTACGTTTAAATAAAGATGATCAAGGATAACCATGAATGAGGTTGTAAATCTGCTTAATGTAGTATGACTATGTTGAATGCCAATAATGTTCCTTAAGCACAAGCTTTGAACACTTCAGAAACTGCAATTACAAATGATTAAGACCTCTAAGATAATGGAACCATTTCAGTCGAAACACACAAACCTATTTACAGTAGTTGAAGGCGTCAAGGAAGCAAATGAAAACCTGCCATCCACATCCATTCGTTTTTTTTTTTTTTCCCGTGGTTTCTTAATATGGGGTATATGTTTTCAGTAGAAATAACTCCTGCCAGAGAGCAGCTATTATGCTTCCAAGCACAGTCCCTTCCCACATTTGCATTTACCTCTTGTCTCTTCTGTTTTGCAAAGAATCTTGATCTATGGATGTGCACTAACTGAAGCTGAAGTTAATAAAAGCAAACATTAAAAAAACATAAAAGAGACTTTCCTCTCTGACTCAAAGGAAAAAAATACAATACTGAGTGCCTGCTTCTGAAATATTTCACACTGGACAGATAAGATGTAGAGAACAGTAGATTTTGATTTTATAGTAAATTCTCATTTATGAAAGTTCTTTTACTATAATTTTAGTAGGAAATTAGAATTATATGATTAGCAGTTTTCGATTAGAAATGTTAGTTTTTTTACTGTTTATGACTACCCATTTGATCACAAAAAATAATCTCTTCACACCACTCACACACATACACCAAAATAACTGTGAGGTAGTATATGTGTGGACTTATTTATAATCATTTCACAACATACATATCTAATCATCACACTTCCTACATCTTAAATTTACACAATTTCATTTTGGGGGGCTCAATAAAGCTGGAAAACACAAATAAATACCCATTTGTCATGACCATGTGAGGAAACTTGTACCATAGACCCCAAGATTTGACACCCCGTAACAGGCTCTGTCAGAATCAGCCTTACTGCCCAAGCAGTGTTCAAGACTTAACTTGTGACCTGAAAGAATAAAGTGTCCCCTGAAACCACATGCTTGTTTCTCAGTAGGTATTTTGCTTCATTGCTCCTTGACCCTTTTCCAAGAAACCTAATTTGCCCAAGGGAGTCTCACACAGGAAAAGTGTTTGCATCTGCTTAGGGAAATGTGCCCAAAGTAATGACTTATTTAGAACAGAAAATGGGCTGGGATGGAATGGATTGATAAGCCAGTTTGAGCAGGCAGAGAGCAACCTCTTATAAAAGGAGCCCTGCAGCAAAGCAGTTTGCCCCATTTGGATCTGGCATAACCCATCTCCCTTCAACAAACATTGCCTCTCTAAACTCCATACAAATTTCTTCCTCTTGCAAAATACCTCCTCCTCTGAAGTTCCAATTACGCGTTGTCTAAGATGGTGCGGATTTCTCGATTCAGCCCTGCAGACCCCAGTGTAGAACTTGCTCTCCAAGGTATGTTACCCATTTGAAACTTCATGGACTCCAACAGAGGGCCGTAGAGTATTCAGGAGTGGTGATACTGCTGTAAGTTCAAGTGCTTTTGTGGTTGCCAGGAGAGCTGGCTGATGTGCTGCTGAGTTCACTGCCTGAAGAGAGAGCTTGGCTCAGCCTCTCCCAAATATATTGAACTTAAAATGAAACCAGCCATCAAAAAATACGGAGCTGACAACTAATCTAGTGGAATGAAGGATAAGCTGAGGCAAATTAAAAAAAAAAAAAATAGAGAATGGTCCTTGCTTGACACCTGTGCAGTTCAGCTTCCTGATCTTTTGCTTTGTCCTCCTTCTGTTCACTTTTCTGTCGAGAAAAATAGAGTTGATTTGTCTCTACCCATAGTGGCAGTATCCACCCCAAAATGACAAAGATGATGACAAAAAGGTTCTTCTATTTTGAGAAGTTGAAGCTAGGCTAATTTCTTCATTTCTTTATCTTTTCTGCCAGTTAGTGAAGAACTGAAAAGGTATAGCCCTGATCCTGAGTTAACAAGGTTAAATTTATACAGAGTCCTGTTTAGGCAAAGTGGTAATGAGAATTTACCTTTTCCCCCTCTATATATTTATATCTATCTTTGTACAATTAGCAAATTATTAAATGACCTTTCCTTCAAAGTGTGCAAGCAATTACTTGTTCCCACTAATAAGAGAACATGTTTTACAAGGTTCGAGTTGATTAATTGACAAATGCTGATAAAATCAAAGCAGAGCTAAAATGCAGTGTAGCAGCTCCAGTATAAATTACTTTAGTTCAATAATGCTTCTGGTCCCTATACATTTATGGTTTACTTTTCAATAGATATTATTCATTGAAACACCCATTGTGGAAATTTATCTCTGAAGGTGACTGTCAGGAGTCACAGCTGAGACTAAACATGTTTATGTGTGTATACTTTTCTGCTTAATCAACATCGATTGCTGTGTACACTTAATGAAAGGAGCACTAACATTTTAACATACTTTGGAAGTTCTGAATGCTGATTGACTTACATTGCTAAGTCATTTCTGATAGCTTCAACTTTCTGTTAAAAAAAAAAGAAATCCTGAAAATATGAACCTTATATCATTGCCAAGAGCATGACAGTCTTAGTCCACTGTCATCCAACTAGAGTGACAGCGATGATGTGCTCCATTAGAGAACTCACAGCTGCCTGTTCTGTTCTCATTAGAGGTGCTTAGCCAAATCCAGGTTCCTGTTTTTTTCTATGAGTACCTCTTCCAAAAGATTTCCCACATCTCAGCTGAACCTGAAGGTACAGGTGCTCCCAGAAGGAAGGGAATCTCTGTTGGACCCTAGTGTATACTGCAGAATGCCCTGTATGAATCCATATCGAGGGAATAGCACCTCTAGGACACTATAGCAGTTGATTTAGAGGTTCAACCAATCTGTTAATTTTGTCTAAGCATCTTAAGAAACCCTACCTAATCTATATCCCTGGGACATAGCTAACCCTCTACAAAATGTTTTTCACATACTTTTCCCAACAAGTATTTATCAACCTTAGGCCCTGCTCCAGACCCAGAGAAAATACCATACCATATAGATTCTCCATCCTGAATGAACTTATCATAATTACATTGCTGAAGGTTTGCAATTTCAATTTAGAAACTTTTTTATAATTTCCCCAGTCTCTCATCATGCACCAGGCACTATTATAGACATTTTCAATAACTACTCTGGATGTTTTCTTTCTTTAGTACTTACTAGAAGCTGCTATGTTTTATTGACCCTAAAGCAAATCTCATTTACTCTTTTTCTTCTGGAGTGACTTAGTTGCTGTTACCAGATAGTAGTTGTACTTGATTATCACAGATGCCAGACCTTGACTGAGATTGAGGTTTGACCAGTGTAACTGAGCAGAAACTACCACACTAAACTTAGGTGAGGGGGATATTGCCCTTGGGATGGTCACAGAGATCACAGGTCCCAGGATTATTGACTGTGTGAGGAGGGGGGTCAAGGACAATTTGGAACACCCAGAATGGAGATGATTTTGTAATGTTGAGTAGAGACAGATTTCACTGACCTGGCAAAGTTGAGGGCTGGGCAAAAGTTATCTTGAGCTAGTAAGTAGCAGATTCCCAAGTGATTGACCAGAAGATGATAGTGGGGGACAGACTCCTGATGAAGTTCAGGGAGGCACCCACTTAGAAGAGATCAGAGCAAGTTAACAATCAGGTAAGCCACTGGAGCTGTCAGCCCACCATCACCCTGTGTTCTGAAAGATATGGAGCTCTGGGATGCCTCAACCAGCCAGAGAATGGGGGAAGGGTACCAAACAGGGAGGGGAATCTGCCACTGAGAACATGGGTCGCAAGAAGGAAAATGTGCTTCTGGCAATCTAGGTCAGGAGGCTGTGTGCAGAACTAGCAGCATGATGGGGAATTTTTGAGTTTGGGCTCATTATGCTCTCTCAACCCAGACATCATTAAGATAGTGTCTGGCACACAGGAGACACTCCACAAGTATTCTACCCACTGACCTGCACTCTGAGGGGGAGGCAGACTCCAGAAGGAAGCTATCCTAACATGACAGTATAAAAATTAAATTGCCCTGGCACTTAATGGAGAGAAGGGAAAAAAAAAAACAACACAGGAGAGTCAAGCACCTCAGGAGGAGGATCATTCCTTTAAATGGCACAAGTGTTGTCCTGGTGTTAATGGAATCCTCCCTCAGTTTCTTTCCTTGTGGATGGCATTAAGGGAGAAGGACAGGGTGGTATGGAATTGGGGAATTTCTAAGATTGTGTGGTTAGCTGTTAGTTAACCTGTCAGAGACATTTTCCTTATGGGAGCATTTGGGAAGAAAGGGGTGATAAGGGAAGGGCTAGGAGGTTAAGACTGTACAGAACTCCCTCGTTTTTGTCAGTAAAAATCTCAGTGAGGTGCCAAAATTGGGCTGAATTGCTCATGGCACACCCAGAATCTCCTCAGATGTCCTCAGAAAGGTGCTGCCCTAAGTCTTCATCTGTTTCCTACCCTGCAGGCTCTTTCAAGTCTGCAGTGAGAGCTACCAGTCAAAACACCCAGAAAGATGATTGCAGCAAACAGTGAAAATCCCATTGTGCTAACATTATACATCACACATAATAGCTGTAAAGCACAGTCTCAAAAATTACCCTATGTCACCAAAGTGGATGGGTGACCACGGCAAAGACCGCCTGGACGGTGGTGATGCTGACTGCCTCTGAGCTCCTGAACCATGAAAGATGAGAGCCCTCCCTCACTTGCACTCAGATTAGTTTTCCCTGTTTTGACTCTAGTTGAGATATAGTTATATTTACAGTGACTAAATTGTGAATACATAAAACCCAGAGGATGAAAGCACTTCCTTAAAACATAGCATTGTGCTACCAAATCAGTGAACATTGTCAAAGGCAGCACCCATGATAAGTGGCTTACCCAAACCCTGGCTTTCATTTCTGAGAAGAATGTGACCAGCCCATGTTCTTGCAGTGAGTTTGGCAGCACCATGCAGTGAGAGCTAGAACCCCAGGGCCCAGAGCAGGAGGTATACCAGGAGAAGGTAGGGGGACATCTGGGTTCAGAGAGCCAAATAATCAGCTCTCAGAAGCTATCATCCTTCATAAATAGGGGAAACAATAAAATGGTTCAGTCTCCAAGACAAGTCTTCCTAAATGTATTCTCCCTCCCACTTAGAAGAGAAAATTAAGCAGTGAACACAACTCAGATACTTGGTTTATCTCTGTCTTCATCTTTATATCTATTTATATTTTATACTCTATCCTCACATAAACTTAATCATGCTTGCAGATGGTACCAGTGATATGAATGAATGAATGAAAATGTGAATAAACAAAATATAATCTAGGATATTTAAGCTCTAACTGACTTAAATTTTCTATCGGTCTTTAATTCTATTTAACATCTAGACTCTGAGAGACAAGGGCAGTCTTGTCATCTTCTTGTTCTATCTTGCATTTGATAAAGCCCGTCTTTACTCGGGCTTTAGAATCCTTAATTACCAAAGAAAAAGCAATCTCCTTGCTCTCCTCCCTTCTGATGAAGTTTCCGCACAGAGGAAAACTCTTAAGATTGCTCTGAAGTTGGTAGGGTTTTGCAAACTTTTTCATAAATGATACTTTTCCTAAAAAGATCGATGCGATGTGTTTCAAGCACACTGACGATGGCAGTTCTTGTTCAGTCACTAGCACTTCTCATAGAACAATTGTGCGAATTTTGATTTTTTCCATTATTGAAGCAGCTTTGCTTTCTTTGTTTCCACCAAAATACCTCAGGCCCTCTTCTTTTTCTTATTACATGTGCTTGCTAAACATCCAGGTACTTGGGAGAAGAGCAGGATAGTGAGAAAAAACTGCCCAGTCAGTGATTTTTAGTTCCCATTAGTGGTGAGACATCACCATTAAATCCTTCTGGAGCAAAATGCTTTTAAATATCTGATTTTAAAGACTTGGTGTGTATGGACTGATTGGTTCTTCCTGCCTTGGAATGCACTCCTCTGTCTAGACCAATCTTACTCATCCGTAATCAACCAGCTCAAATGTCATCTCCTCTGCTGAGCCTCACCCTCTCCATTCTCACATTCCTTTCCAGAGTCCTTGCTCTTTATTCTTTGCTGCCAGAGCCAGTACATTACAGCCAGTTATGGATGTGTCTGCCCTGCCAGAAATGGCAGGAGTTTGGGGCGGGGGAGCGGGGGAAGCCTCCAAGACGGGGAAAGTGGACAGGGCCTGACTCATCTTGCACCACCTGCACAGAGCATAATGGATGATGTGCTCTGGGAGCTCTTTACATATTTATGGCTTTGAACCAAATTATGTCAGCACCAGCTCTTTTAATGTCAGGGTTCTTAGTTTTTGGAGTAAAAGTGTAATTTAAAAACCATAATCTGCTGAAAAAAGTTCCTGAAGACTTTAGTTTTTTGTTTTTTGTTTTTTTTTTAATATTCCTATTTTGTAAATGAAAAGCTATATAAAATGAGGCCATGTACCACACAGGTGGGATCACTGGTCTTTTTGTGTGCTAGCCACATAACGGGTGAGAATGTACTTGTAATCTTGCTTCATGCTAATCTTACATGGGGGTGAACATAACATAATAAACATACTCTTCATATATTACCTTCCTTTGTGAGCTAGTATAAGATTCACTACATTTATAAATCAAGTTGCTCGGTAAAATGCACTAAGGGAGCAAGTTAAAGAAAATATTTTTCCAATTGAAAATATTTATATAAAATACTTTCTGAGCTTCTTAGGGAATTTGCCTAATATTAAGAAGTATTTTTCCTTGCATGATAAAGTTTCTCCAATATTGCCGTCCACATCCACCTGGTATTAATTTCATGTTATTCCATAGTTATTTAAAATACTGGACTTAGTCCTAAAAAGATGTTTAATTTATACAACAGATATTTTTGGCTTACTAGGTGAATGACTCCTCTCCCTGTCATAAAATTGGGGTGAATTGTATATTATTTCTGGTTCAGTTAATGAAAAATTACTTGCGTGGGCGTTTAATGATTTTAACACAAATCTTATTGGAAGGAGTCAGTTTATTAAGCTCTTGATTTGCAAGAAGAAGGGAGGGAGGATGTGAATGCTTTTGCAGGTCTAGAATATGGAAAAGGACAGCAGACACAAATCTCAATGAAATACCCTCCAAAGAGCCAAGGACACTGTGCTTGGAATTGAAGTTTTATACGAGTTTCATTTGAGTGTTTCCACTTTTCTTTTTTTCCAAATTGGCCAAAAGGGAATTGAAGAAAAACACAGGATAGTGTGGGTTTGGCATTATTGTCATTAGCAGGTGCAGTGAGAGGCTCGGGTTGTCTTTGTCCCTCTGCATTCAGAGTGCAGGGTCAAGGTCACGCTGCCTCCCCACTGCCTCCGCGTGGTCAGCACAGCAGAGGTCCTTCAATAATTCATTCACTGCTTGAAAATAATATTCTTGGCTCTGGAACTATGCATTTAACACATTTTCAGCAAATGCTTTGTGGAAAGCCTAGTGCTTTCAGTCGGAGGTTCTGCCCTACATAAATAAAACACTCCGGTGTTGACCTTTGTCAGTAAACAACGCCGGAAACGTTGAGTACCTTTAAAATTCAAGCGCAGCTTTTAAAATGTGTTCTCATTTTCATGGACAGCTGAGACCTGCCTGCACTAATACCTAGCTAATCTGAGGTGGGTGAAGAGCTGGGGAATCAGTCAGACTCGGCTTATCTTTGCTTGTTTTAGCTCCACGTGTGGAAGCTCTGGGGTCCCCACACTCTTCGACTTTTCCTGCATCCAGACATTTTAATTTCCCAGGAGGTCATTCTCATGTCTGAGCGTTTGTCTCGTGAGCATCCTATTTGGACTAACATGTATGCCTCTGCCTAGTTTTAATTAAGCAGTAAGGCTGATCTTTATTTATTAGAATTTTATTTCAAATACAGACACCCACCCTCCCACCACTATGTTAAAATATGTATTTTTATTGGCAATGTCTTACCACGTCTACAAAACATCTAAAGCAAATCCCCCTACCTTAGTGAGAGAGCTCATCCAATTTTTATAACTGTTTCTCAGGACCAGTGCTCACAGGGCCAGGGGCTGCCTGGAGATGGCTGCAGGTTCTGGATGGGAGAGCTGCCTCTGACCTATTCCACTGGTTTAAAAATTAAAATCTGTTTAGAAGCCGGTTGCTCACTTCTAGCCTGGAGCACCTAGTAGTCGTCCCAAGTAAAGGAATGTTAGGGGAATAGTGTCTCCCTCTTTGCTGTCACACCCCCTTTCGACATTTGACTTTCTGTTCTCTGCCTGCTTTCCTGTTTTAAAAATGGAAATAACTGTTACAGTGCAAGTAATCTGAGCTGCCATGCTGATTTAGAAAGTCACAGAGCCTTCCTAAGCAATGAGATATATAAAGTTAGCCTCCTGTAAAGAAATTCTTGATCAGCTAACTGGAATTTCTAGTTAATAGTGAATCTTTTTATTATGAATGTTAGAGAAAAATTGAAAGTTTTTACCTCATAGAAAAGTGCATGCAATACCTGCATGCAAAGTGGAATGATTTCAATTTCTCTAGCCTGTATCTCTGCTTCCAGTGCCATATAATGCCTGCTAATCTTGAGAGTGTTGATATGAATACATTAGAAGTATCAGAAGTGAATAGGACAGTTCTTCAGTCTTTGTGTTTCATCACCCTGACAGTTTTGAAGAGTATTGTTTAGTTGTTTGTGGGATGTCCTTGGTTTGGACTTGTTTGTTGTCCTTTCAATGATTAAATTGAAGTTACATGAACCTGTATTTTTAGAAGATTAAAAAGTGTCTTTAGAGTATATAGGATTAGGATAATAAATGATAAAGCAACCAAAAATAATTGAGGTTATGTAGTTTTGGCAAGAATTCACACAGTGCTACACCCACTTCTGTGAATTGTATTAAAAGGTTCCTGATGTCAACATGTTTAATTACTGATTTTTAAAAATAGTACTGTAGCATTAGTTTGCCAAGTGATCCTTAATCAAAACTGATGATTAAGGTTTATCTTTAATATTTTAATTAAATATACTTTCATTAATTATACATTTCCACCTGGATTCAAATGATACTAAAGTGATTTCTGATGTACCTAGTTATTAGACATGGTCGCTAACATGTAAATGATATGAATGTCTCAGGTTCAGCAGACATTGAGGTGAAGCTGTCTTAAATTTCAATAAGAAACAATATAGGGTTTAAATTATATTTCTCAGGTTATATACTTGTGCCTATTTTACCCTTTTTGATATTAATCACTTATTTTTGTTTTGATTTGCTTTGTATAAGAAACACTTCATTCAGCATTAAAGTTCTTGATGTTTCCAAAAGGTTTCTTAGAGGTTAAAAAATAGATCTTGAAGCATCTTTCTGTAACTTTGTTTTACATCATCTCTGAAAATCTTTTCTGGTAGATATGTCAAATACCCAAGGATGGGTCTGTAGGTATTTTAAATGCTGTATAGTGTAGCCTGAACATTTTTATAAGAAAAGTCTGACTGGGTCCTCACTTACTCAGTGAGCATCATGTTTTGCTAGATAGGAGCTGGATGCACAGCAGTGAGTGAGAGACACAGAGTGTCTGTCCACTTCAACCTAGCAGTTCCCCACACTAAACATGGTGAAAAAGGTAAATGGAGAAAAAGGTAACTATCTAATTACAGAAACACAAAGTAGCATGAAGTTAAAGGTAGCTATAAGATAGGGAGGCCATCAGTTATCTAGGAGATGTAAGAAGATTTTAGTCAAACTAAGGCTCACTCAGATGGTGCTTTTACTGCAAGAGTTGAAATGCTTAAGATGCTGTGACGTCACATTTATATGAACCCATGTAAAAATCTGAAAGGTCATTGCTTGCAAACTTCCCTATACAGTCCACACACAGCCATGGAGGTCAAAAAAACTGTTTCTTCAAAATTTTTAAGAAGAATTCTCACCCTTCCCCCTCCTTCTTTAAATGAATAAAGCAAAAAGTCATTTAGTAGTAACTGTCAAATATTGACACACATTAAAATCTCCGTTGGAGCTTTTATAAATACCTGGTCCTTACATCAGAGCTGAGTCAAAGTCTCTGAGCTTGGAGAGCAGCATGTATATGTGTGTAAAAACTTATTCAGAATGAGCCAATGTCCATCAAAGGTTGAGAACCCTATTAGTGCCAGACATGTGCACTAATTCTGTGGCTTCTGAGAGAAGCAAATCTGCCAGGGGACAGACATGCCTTCCTGTTTTATGTAGGTTTAATAACAGAAGCATTTGATTTGCCTCATGGAAAACTCACTTCTTCCCTCTGACATAAATTATACTTTAGCTATACTTGTGCTTGATTTTCCTCCACTAAGTGTTTCCTATGCATCTGTCCAAGCCAGAAACCCTTGAATCCTTCTGAAGGTTACCTTCTTGCTCCATCACCATCACCTTCCAATTGCTCATTAAGTCCTGTCTTTCTCGCTTCAAAAATATATCTTGAATCTGTTTGCTCTCTCCATCTCCCTGCCTCTGCCTCATCTATTCTGGACTCTGGTAATTACCTCAGAATGAGTTCACTCTCTTCCGGCTTCTCTATGAGTGGGACTTATCCTCCATTTTGCCTTAAGAATCATCATTCTAAATAACAAAGTTGACCCCATCACTGCCCACTTAAAACACTCTATTGGTCCCCATTCCTTATGGAAATCAGATGCCTTAAGAGCCCTCGCCTATATTTTTGGAATCATCCTCTACCATTTCACCATTTGTTTCTTATATGCCAGCCAAACACAAATATTCACTATCTATATATCATGTCACCTGTTTTCCACCCAAACACCTTTGCTCATAGTGTTGTCGATGCCTGAAACACTTCCTTATTATTTTTGAATATTGCACCCGCTAATGTTTCTCTTCATCCATCTTTCAAGAAAACCTAAAATCACTTCCACTGATAGGGTTTGAGTGTTTCTCTTTGTTCTTATATTAACCTTTGTTTTAATTTACCCACTTACCTACATGCCTGCCTATATCCTGAACCTATCTTGACCTATCTGAACCTCCCTTCTTTAGAGTGAGTATTTTGCTTCCCTAGCCCTTAAAATGACACTACACACAGAATGAGTAAATGAATGTAATGAATGAATAAAAGAAAGAAAGAACCTGAAACCAGTTCCTCATCTCCTCTACATTTTGGTCCTAATTGCATTCATTGGCTCTCTAATCTAGCCCCTTTGTAATATTTATTTTACTTCAAATATGTGAAGCTGACATTTTATCCTTTATTTTCCCCCCAAATCATAAAGTTGGTAAGTTGTCTTCAAAACTGACACCAACTGTTTTGAAATCAATAATGTTATGGGCACTTTCCAAAGATGTAGGAAAGTTGATCTCATGGTCAAATCACCTGACTCTAACAAAATTGTTAGAAACTCAGATTTACTAGAAAGGGAAGTGGGTAGCATTTAGCCTAGTAAGATATCACTTTGGTTCCAGGATTGGATCTTATACTTGCTTATTCTAAGAGTATCTGATGCTAACTTTATGCCATACCTTTCCCTACTTCCATTACTACCTCTTACTGAAATTGCACCTTGCATTCTTTTTTATCTCAAACCAGGTACAAAGTAGCACAAAAACTAGCAAGGTAGAGGAAGTCAATATTTAAACCCAGCACCCTAGGGTTCTTCCCACCTGCATGGGAAGGCATACCATGTTTTAGGGAAAAACAAACACAGGATGTATTTACAAATAGGAAAGAAACAAGAGTCACTGAGATCACAAGTGGCCTCTTATCTTACTCTGGCTATTGTCTAGGCTATTGAATGAGTCCCAAAGTGGCAACTTCTCTCTGCTCCAACCCTAAAGAGGGAATTTCAGACAAAGGACCATGTTCTCCAGATCACTTTCAAAGTGGTGTCTTGTCACTACTCCAAGCCTGAAACAGGTATTCCCAAAGGTGACATCTTTTCTCTCCAAACAAAGAAGGTGTTCAAAGATGGCATCTCCTCACTCCAAACAGAAAAAGTGTCCAAAATGTCAACTCTCTGCTTACCCAACGTACTATCCTCTCATCAGAGGTCCAAGTGCCAGTTTCCAAACAAAGGTTTGCACTTTTTGACAGATCCTGGGTCCTAGCCCTCTAGGCTGTTGTCCGTCAGGGTTGCAGGAGATATTGGCATCTCCTTTCCTTGTGACTCCCCCTTAGTTTAGCCTCTTCACTGAGTCTCCTTCCACACTGCTTCTTCCTCATTTAACCCTGAAGGCATGTCTCAACCTGGTCCTTTTGCTTACTGGCACTCCAATTGGTACTGCCCTTTTCAGCTATTTTATCCCTTATCAATACCTTTCCCAGTTTATGGGCTGTTTTGGTGACAGAGGGAGACTTCACACAATGGAAGTTGAACAGTTCTGCTCTCTTGATTGTCTTTTATTAGTGGCCTTCTCCACAACATTTTCAATTTTTTCCTTATTCTTTCTCTTCACATATTTTAAATATATTATATACTACCTTTGTGTTTTTTTGTTTTTTGTTTTCCAAAATAATCTAGTTCAATTGTTCTGGACTTAGGCTTCTCCAGAATTCTTGTAAGAATTCTTCCAATACTTTTGTGATTGCCTTTACTTTTGTGTCATTGTTTCCCTTTATTTCTTTTCCTCACAGAACCAGAATTCAACAAAGAAGTTTTTGTAAAGACAAAAAATTCCTTAGTGGCATTCCTATTCCTTTCAGATTATAATGATATAGTTATATAGCCAGAATTTTACTTTCCAGAATTTATATTATACTAGAGAAAGGAACTCTTATTGTATTTGCACATATCATACTTATCTTTTCTCTAAACTTTAAAAATGTTTTTCATAAGTATGTTGTGGATTTGATTAGAATTAATGCTCTATGTCCTTACTATTATGAATGCCAGGCTAGTATGGTAACTTTTTCAAAGAATTCTGTCATCTTCATGCCATTATTGACTTTTTTTGCAACTGGTCAACATTAAGGCAATTATGTTATTCTCTCCTGTCCTCAAAGATTGTGACCAGACTCTTGCCATTCCTATTGTGGTTTAATTAAACCACTATAAATGTGCTATCCCATGGCTTTATTTAAAACCCTTAAAATATGTGACATTTTGTGTTATTTTTCTTGTCTCAGTGAATTCTGAAATTAGTTTCTATGGTATCAAAATGTGCTTTATCTTCTTTCTACTAAAATGATCTCTTTTTATGCTTTGAGCAGTAAAACTCTAGTTTTGGTATTTCAGGAGTTTGTGAGTAAATGCCTGCACATAATGTCAAGATTTTGTTATTCTTTCAGTCTATCTTTTATTAAGAAGTTCACTTTAGTTCTCTATTTGATAAATTAACATCTTTATTGTAGGAAAACATTTTACTTAGGGAGCATGAATTTAAATCCTTTGGCATTTTCCTCAAAGCAGTATTTTATAAAATAAAGCAACCATTGACATTATATAGATTCAGAGACCAATATAATCTCCATAACATCACTTAATTGTAAAGTAGTGAGGAGAGAGGCAGCTCTGACCTTTCCGTGGCCTCTAGCACTCTGGATTTTGTTATTCCCTGCTTGAGCTGCTTACCACTTTTCCTCCCTTTCTTCCTACTGAGATATTTTTTATCCTTCATGACTCAGCCCATATTTTTCCTCTCCGAGGTGCTTCCTGACACCCTAGATGAAAATAATGTCTCACCACACACTTCTACAATAAATTTTTTTCTTTATTATTATTGGTTGCAACATCTAGTGACTGACCTCTGAGGTATTATGGAGCTACATCAACCCATGAATGACAATAAAGATTGGTTAGTAGGCAGAATATGTTTTCTTCACCACTGTATTTTTTAAAAAGCATGTTATAAGAGTTTTCAAAATACCAACTGAATATAAATGTATATGTTATATATTTCTAAAGAGAAAAGAAATGTGTAGGGTAGGTGAGTGGTGTTAATATTTTGAAGCATGTGATTCATAATTACTCCTTGTTGTTAACTGTGATACCAGATTGGGGTTGAGTTAGAGCAGACAGGTTACAGTTCATGTGTCACAGCTGAAGTGTCACAGCTCTCTTGTCTTAGCAGCATTCCAGGTTTTGCTTTATGTTGTAGTATTACAGTAGAAGTGGTACAGTGTGCATGTTTCAGCAAATGTTTATAAGAATGGGGGATACAGACCCCAGAGCTGAATGTCCCAGTGCAATGTGGGACGTGTCCTTACACAGACAAAAGGTTGACATTGTGCAAATAGTTTCCAGTTCATGTAGTTCGAGTGGTGGGAAGTTTGTCAAGTGTTTTGGTCAATCCCAAGGTTTGGCTTAAATCATCTTAGGTATTTGGGTGCTTGGGTATGCTTGGGACCCAACCTTCAACAGTCTCCCAAGCTCTAGCCATTAGCCAGATTCAGTAATCCTCCTTGTTTTCTTTTCTTGTTTTATTTATTTCCCCAGTACATTTCAAAAAACCCAGGTATCTTTTTGTGGAAAACAGCATTTAATTGGATTTGATGCTTGTTTCACTGGTTAGTAACTAGACAGATAGAAGATAGGTACCAAGAGGATGCATAGAAGGAACTGAATTCCCATTCACTCTTCTCTCCCACCTGTTTGTGGCATTGTCTGTTGGGACTAGGTCATTAAAGAGTCGTTGCACTTTACAGTGCCAGTAGAGTGAGTCTACCCATGTTCTGTTCAGCAGACCATAATGCCTTTACCACCTCTTAGCAGTTCCAACATGCAATGCTGCAAAAGAGTTCTGAGTTATAAATTACCCCAGGGCTTTGGCTTCCTGGCCAGAACAATTTCCAGCATTGAAATAACCAAGAAGGAAAATAAATGGTGTTTCCTGATGAGATATCATCCTTATAAATGACCAGACAAATTCCTAACATGGAAAATTCCTAACATGGAATTTGTCTGCTGAGCACAAAATACTATGCTCAGAAGTTGGTTATTCGGATTTCTCCCTGCCTCTAAAAGTCTGGGAAACTATTTGGAGAGGAAACACAAACATGTAGATAGATACAAAAATTAGCCACACAAAAAAAGTGGGGCACATTAAATGACCAAATGGGCGTATAGAACTGGTTGTCAAAATGCAGTTGTTCTACAGTTTATTGGTAGATACCAGCATCACAGTTTTTGCCATATCTATACTCAGAACATTTACTTGCTTATTTATTTACACACAGCTCAATAAAGTATCTATTTTAGCTTCATCCTCAGGAATAATATCAATGAAATTGTATGGTTTTCTTCAAATGCATTTTTTTTTCCTGACATATATTAGGTTGAACTATATGAAACTGCCAATATTTAACCATTTTTTTAAATCTGTAAAAATATCAATTTCATATGACTCAAAATAAACATAACTTTTAAAAGTTAAAGTTATGGTTGTGTCTCATGAAATCCCCTGGCATACTGCTTGCAAGGAACTCCAGCACTGAAGGGAGCAAGAGTTAAGAATCTTCTCTTTATGGTTTCTGTTGAGTTACACAGAGGAGTGGGGCCTTGATGTGAATCTAAAAGGCAAGATGCCTGGAGGAGCCAAGGCAGAGTCGCGCTCACAAGGTGGCAGCAACCGGAGTGAGGCCGTGTGAGAGGCAGCATGCTCTGCCAGTCAAGAAGGAAAGCTGACAGGCCAACCTGTCACCTCAGATATAAATTCTTCATCTTTATAGTTATTTTAAAGGAATGTTTTCAAAGCATATGTGTACAGCTGTAAGACCATTCTGGTATTTTCTGAGTATGTGGCTGCCAGCAGGATGACATGGTTGGAAAGAACTCTGTATTCCAAGTATGGAGGCATAGCTTTGATGACCTGAAGACAGTTAAAGAGAATGGGAGGCCCCATGGCAATTTCCCCATTAGAGAGTCAAGCTTCCCTGCCTAATAATTCCCGGGGAAGTCTTCTTCTGCTAAAGACAGCAACTAACAGCATTGACGCTTCCTCAATTTTTTTCCAGAAGCTTCCTTTGCCATTCCTAGGATGCCTTTTTATCTTTCCGGCCTTCCCTACTGAAGTGAATATGCTGGCTTTCCCCCTTACAAGGTGCAAGTAACAGGTAACCACCCTGCACATTCCTCTGAGCTTTCTGTGAGGGTGAATCAGAGGGCAACTTCCCAGGATCAGTTTCTGATCAGTTTCTGGGGCTGCCATCCTATCGGGCCCCAGCTTCCTCCTGCCTGGTTGTACTCCAGCAGAGAACTTCCAGGCGTCTGACCAATGGGCCATGGAAGAACATAAGCTATATTTTCTTGGAATGAAGAGAGAACAACTGTGATTTAATGTGTGTGGGGAAAAATGTACCCAGTGCTTCAAATTATGGAAATGTGTCCTTATTACTCTTAGAGTTCATTATAAATTAGAATTATTGTTATAGTCTATTGATAGGATTTATTATTTCCTTATATTTAGAGAGAATAAACTTGTTTGTATTTTATTGAAAGTTTAGTGGTGTTTAATGCTGCTAATTATTTGTATCTGAGAAAAAGAAAAAAAAAAAAAAGAGACAGGGCTGTTGCTTGGAGTTAATGGTGCCTAGAACCAAAAAAAACCTTGAGGGTCGAAGAGTAAGTCAACAATAATAACCACAAAAATTACCTGCACACTAGTTTCAAAGCAAAGAGGAGGTCTAAATTACATGCAGATCTTCAAAATGTCACTATTGTTTTATTTCTGTGAGTTCAAGAAAACCATAACTGCTGATGGTGACTATATATCATTTTCCCTGAAGATACAGTGAACTACATTTTGTATTACTAGAGTATTTGGCAGATTGTGTAGGTGTACACTTTTTAGATTCTATTCTATTATTGCTCTGGCATATCAGGAGCATATCAGGAGCAGACTTCATTTGGAAAGTCTGTTACTCAGGCTCCTAGCAGGAGAGAGTGCTATGGTGGGTCACCGCACAAGGGCCAACCTGGATGCAGAGGGAGTAAAGAGAAAATGTGGGCAAAGGCCTTATAGTGGTGTCCCAGGGGGATTAAAAACAAACAAAAAAAGACAGGGTAGGATTAGCCACTTTTAATAATTCAGACCTCTCTGAAGTCCAGGGGCTATTTCTTGGTATCTGGTACCTGACCCTGGGTGATCTAGCCTAGAAGATGGTGGTTTTGGTGTATAAGCCCAACAAAAGTGATGGTTGAGGTTATACATCTTGATTGGTTAGCATGCATTTAAAGATGGACTCCAAGGTGAGCTGTTGGACTATCTTAGGAACTGATGAACCTGGAATGGGCCATCCCTCCAGTGTAACAGGTTCTCAAACATCAAAGTATTGTATACAAATATAGAAAAAAATTTAAAAGAAAACTATAGTATACATGTGTATGCCTATGTGTGCATATGTACATATTCATAATATTTATTCAGTGGATTTTTGTATGGGAAGAAGGATGCATTTGAATCAGATAACTGTTTAGCTGCTGGTGTTTATCTGATGTTTCGCTGATGGTGATTGAGCTGGAAAAACATTTAATTTTTTTTCCAAATCAGTCTGCCCTTATGGAAGACCAGCTTATCAAAGAAATAATTATGCATCATAACCTCAGATATTGAGAAAATCCTGGGGAGAAGTGAGGCTGATAGCAGATACAAGGTGACTGAAGCTGCTGTTTCAGATTGAGGTCAGGGAAGTCCTCTCTGCAGAGGTGCTATTTCAGCAGCAAGGGGACTGGAGAAGAGCAAGGTGGTTGTACAGGTATCCAGAAGAACTGTAAGTGCAAAATCACTGAAAGGAAGTATGTTTGACTGATTCAAAAAAGAGTAACATACCCTGTGTCACTGTCAGGGGCAAAGGAAGTACAGGAAATAAGGGTGCTGAGGTTACCAGAGGCAGATTTTCTAGAGAACTTCATTGGCCAACCATGAGAGATGGAAGCAACCTTTCTATGTTTCTGTGATACTGGAAAACTAAGCCATATGAAGCCAGAGTTAGACTTTCAGCCCATCCCCCTCCCTCCCAGATACAAGTGAAGTAGCCATCACTCCCATTCTGTTTTCTTCTGGGCTGTCCAAGTTGTCTTCTATGTAATTTTGATGTGTTAGTTTGTAAACAGAGAAACTTGTTATCTTTCTCCCCTATGCCTTTTAGTTGGAAATTGTTTTTACAGTTTTTTAAAAAATTAAACAAATCAAAATTTTGCCACATAACACAAAGTGACAACTTTAGGTCATGACTGTTTGAAAAAGATTTTCTGTACCATTGAGTTCCTTGGTACATATGTGGCGTTTAAATAAAATGAAGCATGATTTTTTTGAACTGCCACACTCCGTAATTTGAGAAGGAAAAAAGAACTGGGAACAATCAACAATTTGCTTTTATTTTCTATTAAATCGCTGTTTTTTGCACTTGGTATCGTTTACTGAATATAAAGTAAAATCCACTCACACTCCACTTACCATAAGAGCTCCTACAAAGAAAACCTCATTTCAAATCTAATTGTGGACATTGTTCCTTCATTAAAAATTCATAGGGTTTGTGAATGTGTCACATAAGTACCAGAGTCTCCATTATTTCCCCAGCTTTTTCCCCCACTGCCAATTCTGATCAGAATTTTAAAACTACCCATACCTACAAAGTTGTCCTCTAAAGAACAAAAGATAAACAGGAAGAAAGAAAAGAAAGTATGAATAAAAATAGAAGTTTTTTTCTGCCCAAATTTGCTCCCATTTCCAGATTTGGTTTCCACTTTTGAATTACATGGGCAGAGGTAAATGATCTTCTGTGAACATCATGGTACCACTATTAACTCCTCCCTCCCTGCAAACTTGAAATGTATTATTAAATCATAGCTGGTTAGTTGTTGTGTTTAGTTTTGTTTTGCATAAGGATGCTGAAGAGCAGGCTCCTCGCTTAACTTCCATCATTGTTCTAATGACTTTTTTCCCACGTTGTCAAGACCCAAGTAATATACTCACTGCTAACACGTCACATTTGGTTGCTGTGGGCAGGAGAGACAGTACTATGCTATTGAATGTTTTCATTAGCCTTCTCTTTTGCTGGTACATGATACAAGCACAAGCTCAAGAATATGCAAATGAAAGAGAAAGTAGATAGAACAAAAGAAGAAAATTAACCATATATAACAAAACTGTGATCACCTGGGAAGAGGATATATGCTTTTCAGGATTTCATATATAAATTCATAACCATTGTATTACGTTTGAATTGTTTCAGAAATCATCTTTTCTCCTCATATAAACTTGCAATTTAACTCACAGAGAAACTTACAAATTCAGAAACAATTTGAGCACAATACAAATCTAATGGGAAGGATACAGCTGTCACCTCTTTTACTCTGTACCACATTTTCAGCATTAATTCTTTTCAGTTGCTGCCCTTCCTGACGTGGCCCGCTCACCTCCTTGATTCCCAAGTGTATCATCTGATCGCAGATAGCTTATCAAATAGGTGTCTGCCACAGTTGGTCATCGCTCTGAATTTTTCACTCCATTAAAACATCAGGCTTATACTAGAAGAGTTTCCTTTCGTTTGAGCTTCTGGACCACAGACCAAAACAGTTGTGCTTCTACCAAACTGCTGCCACTCGTAGGTGCAAATACTTAAATCACTTAATTTATTATTCTATTCCCATGTGTATCATCAGTGGATCCAACCAAAATACTGGAAAAAAGTCTCTATCAACTTCTAACTATATCTATATCAATATATACTAATAGATATCTTATAACTTAGATCTAGTTTTCTATTTATCTAGTTAGTGTGAAGATGTGCTCATGAAATTGTCTTTGCTGGGGGTTTTGCTAGAGTTCTGTAATTGAAAGAATTCCTTCATGAGAACCTATCTATAGGAATCTGTATTTTAACTATCAAAATGTTTGTGGTGCCCATCGTGTTTCCTTTCTCTCAGTGTCTTGAGAAAATTAAGCATTAGCCTTCAAGTAACTTGTAAGATGAAGATTGAAGGCATCTACTGGAAAATCTCAGAAAACTTCCCCATATGAAACTCAAGACTGGAGCTCTCCTATGAATCGTGCATTGTGCAGTCAAACTGCCATGCAAGCTTTATAAAAGGAGAGAGAGATGGAGGGTTGTCTTCACATCAGTGTTCAGGACTTTAATTTGTCTTTACTAGGAATGGAAATAGAGTGCTACAGAAGAAAGGGTGCTGACAAACAGCGAGTGGGGCTTTGACCAACCTATATGCAGTTATGCAGACCCTCTGCTTCCAACATATGATACATTGGGGAGCCTCAGGATAGGAACTAGAAGCTGGACTTCTTTGCTTATTTAGCTGTGACTTTACTCAGCTCTTTAGTACCTCCAGTTCCTACTTTCTGTAGCTCTTGTTTATGGTGGCAGGCAGAACAGCGAGCTGCCTGTGTAAAGAGACAGCTGATGTCACCATACTAGGGAGAAGTAAGAGGCAGGAAAGGGAAGGGTTCTGGCACAGAGGGTGAGAAAAGTAAGAGTAACCCAGGTTTACCTCCCAGACATCCCATTCATCCCATTCAGATCAGTCTCACCTTCTTGCATCTTTAATGCTCTCAGTGTTACAGTTCTGCAGGTAGAAGCATGTTGAGGATGTTGGTGAGTTAAAGATTGCCAATAGGAGCTTTCTGCACAAGTTCTGGATAGCCCCTGATGGCAGTGATGCTTAGCCCAAGCTCTCAGCACAAACCACAAAGTCACATTCAATGTATACTTGACCCTTGAACAACTTGGGACTTAGGGAGACTGACAGCTGAACAATTGAAATTCTGAATATAACTTTCAAATCCCTCAAATCTTGGCAATCATTCCTTGGTACCATGAGGAATTGGTTTCAGCACCCCCTTCTCATACCAAAATCCATTGATGATCCAGTGCCTTTCGCTGGCTCTCGATGTCCCCAGATTTTCAACATCTGCAGAGACTGGGTCCATGAATGTAAAACCTAGTGATAAAAATAGATCCACTAATAAGTGGATCTGTGCAGTTCAGACCTATGTTATTATTCAAGAGTCAACGACTTGTCTTTGGACAAAGTTCAAAGTTCAATTTGGGCCCAGGTGTCTGTGAGATTTTCTGATAAAACCTGATTAAAATCTCTAGATCACCTCTCACTAGATATCTTATGCATTTGTGCCCCGCTCTTTAAGTGCACAATTAATAGTCTGACTTTTAGAAAAATGTGCTCTTCAGGAAAGCTGGGTTATGAGATTTTTTTCAGAAATGATTTCTGCTGATTTGTTCAGATTTGCTACCTTGTACCACTTGTACCCTGAAGTAGAGGTTTCAGGATGGCTGATGAGGGTGAGGGTGAAGCACACACAGCAAAGCTCCCAGGTCCCTCTGTGGCAACCTCCATCTCAGCTTCCCCTTACCCGTGGAGGCTCTTTTGTGGTGAAATGCTGATGCTGGTATTTTCTCTTCCAACAACTCTTGCTTCATGTTTACTTACTATTCATAGCAATAGTAAGAAACTCACTCTGGTTTCAACCTACTCTTTCTTTTTCTCTGTCTTTTCTGGGGGAGTGATAAAGGGAGCCTCTTTGTAACTTAGCTTTCCCCCTGCAAGCCTAGCAATCCATTAATAAGTAGTTCTATCCAGATTCTAGTTGTTTTCTCATAATAGGCAGGCTCCTAAGTGCATCTTGTTTGACTCACACAGCAAACACACGTCTGCTAATGCTTTTCAAGTTGCTTGTTCCCTTCACTCTGTGGCAAACTCCTGAAAGACAAAGTCTGTGCCCTGTTCATTACACTCCTGATCCTGACCACAGTGACCTGCATGCAGTAAGCATTTCAGAGATCTGTCAAGTGAATATTTCCCCGAAGTGGAAACTAACCCCTTCACCCCAGACTCCTCTGTCTTCAGAGCCACTCAAACCAAGAGGGACCTCCTGGTCTGACTCTGGTAGAAAAAACCTCAGCTCCCTGAATCTGTAACAGCAGTAGTCCACACTCATGCACAGGACTCCAAGTTCTTGCCACCATTTGCTTCATGATATTGGATAACTGAACCTTAGTTTCTCTATTTTAAATTTCTTTTTGCAAAAACTTGCTAATAGCATCTATCTCCTAAATTGTCATGAATATTTCATGAGATTAAAGGTAGAGGACTGTTACAGAGTAAACTGCTTGGGGGGGGGGGTTGTTTCTAGGGGAAAGACGGAGGGACTGATATTCCAACCTTTTGCTTTATAGACTTTGGCTTGTTTGAATTCAGTCTTAGTGTTAGTAATAATATCTTTAGGATAAAAGCAACCTTATAAAATATTAATTCCCATCTATCTAATCTATATTGGTATTTATTTTCAGTTTGAAAAGAACTGTGTCTCTGTGTCCATACAAATTTCGATGTCCATACAAATCTGTGTCCATACAAATTTCACTGTGGGTGGGGGTTGGGGGGGCATTTGAATTAACTGGTAGTTAGGAGTGTTGGATAGCAAGAATTAGGGGAGTACATTTGAATGAAAATGGTGTCTCCTGTTTAAAAAAGAATTTAGTATTTGGAGACTGTAATATGGGACTGCAGAAATAACTCTTCCTTTAGCTTTATGCTAATGTTGCTTCTTACCATTGTGTCTACCTTGCTCTTACCATGTTAATAAAACTCTTTGTATTGTAGAGACTATGTCAGGTTGATGGGTTGTGGAAGTAAAGGAACACATATCTGCTGCATTTTGCAAGTGATAAAATCATTATCATAATTGCCATAATAATTGAGGCCTAATGACTATTTAGAGTTGACAGTGATGTGGTTCTCAAAGGCCATCCTTGCACTGTACTATTTAACCCCCATTAGTTGTTAGATATTTTTTGTCATTATTTTGCAATGAGCAGCATTTCATGATACACCATAAAATTTAGAATTTCATAGGACTAGGGATATCGGAGAACTTGAAGAACAGAAGATCTTTTTCATTAGTACTAGAATGGAAAAAATCTGATAATGCTAGTGGGAATTCTTTTAAAATATTTGTTTAGGTTGGGTGTAAGTCATCTAGCTGTGAAAATAATAAACTATGGTAGCAATAGCAATATACTGTAATTCCCACAAAGCACATTCAGCATAATTTCCTCTTTAGAAATAATAAAACTGTAAATAAGTATGATTATTATAATCTAACCTGAAATTACCTTCAGTACCATGGACCAGAGGATTTTTTTTTCTCATATCTGTGTTCCTTAGTGTCAATTTTTGCTTGCTCTTCTATTTCCCCATATATATATGTATATATATAAGTATATTTATATATATACTTATATATATAAGTATAAATATATATATGTATAAGTATAATCTGTGAATAAATACCTGGAGATGGCATTTGACCCCCAACTAAGTCTGGTGAATTTGAGGGGAAATACAGTTTTGTCTGTCTCATGTATGGTAGGCAGAAAGGACACAGGCATTTAAAACTTTGAAAGGCTCTAGATAATGGCAGTTTCAATTTGGGGGCCTCACTCCATGTCAAATCAAACATATGAAGTATAATTACATCTGACATTCAGTACAATTTTGTCTTTAGGAATTTAGGTCAGGATTTTTATAATTCTGTTTTTGAAATTATTTGCCTACAGGTGACTCTTTTCACTAGTTGTAGTAAGCTCTGATTTCCCCATAATTGTGCAGATGCAGAAATTCTTGCAGAGAAAACCTTTGTAAATGATTTTCAACAAGAATGACTTCTACATGAATATTAAGGTTGGTAATTAGAGAATTCTTCAGAGTACAAAACATAGCCATTTCATGAAATTAGTAACTGTTTTTGATAATGTAGGTTTCATTGCACATTGACACAAAACATTTTGAGCTCCCCAGCATTATGGTAGATCTCTGTGCCATTCGTGCCTAATTAATAGCATAGCCATCATTAGAAAAAAAAACAGACTGCTTTTCCAGGAGGCAGATAGGTTGTTGATTTCAAAGATTGGAGTAGAGAAAGAGATTTGATTTGATGAACTTCTCTTAATGTCATTCCCCCTGTCAGGAAGGGTTTCTATGTGACATTTTAAGAGGCAACTAGCTCCTCCTACTGACAGGAAGAGCACTGATGCATTGGAGGGCATGGAATGAAGCCCTGTACACTTAGCTTTAATGGCCATCTTTTACGGAGATAGAACATAGAAAAGGAGTTCTAGTTGTAGCTAAAAATTTCACAATGACTTTCAACCTTGTTTTCCGTGTGGGCACCTTCCTGTCAACATCACCCCTGCCCCCTGAGACTTTTCATGGGGATTTGAAAGATCAGGAACACCTCACTGAGATCTCTGTTAGCCATCCCTAATACCCTTAACTTGCTAGAACAGAAAGACCTTCTTTGCCAAGAAAGATCCAGACATCTTTCTATTAACTTCTGAATCATGGATGTCTAGGGAGACTCAACACTCTTACTATGCCCCCTCTGCTCAACACCCTCAGAAACCAGAGCCACATGGGACCTCTCATGTCTTTCCCTTGTCTGGGCCCCTCCAGTTGAATCTTGCTGAAATAATCGGTAGCATTAAAGATTTAACTGTTTTCCTCAGAATGCTCTCTGCCAGTTGAGAACTTCCCCTTTGACTGTGTTGCTGCACATGTATTTACATCAAGCTCCAGTGTCCCAACAGACTTACCCCCATGGCCCACCTCCAGGAATGACCAGCCTCCTCTGTCCCTCTATAGAGTAAAATGAGTAGTCCCCAGGGAACATTCAGCATCCACTGTCCAGAGCATAAACAAGGGCTTTGAGCAATCTTTAAAGAAAAGAGAAAATCACGGTCTCTGGCCTAGAGCAACAGATTGGGAGTAGAGGGTGCCCTGCTAAGTCTCTAAGTCCTGGGGCAATTATAACCGCAAGGCTAATGCTTTATTCATGGTGTTGCAATGGCATCATTAAGAGCGCATTAGTTTAAAGAGTAACTAACATGTTCTCTGTGACCCTACCAGGAGAAACGTTAAACAGGATGAGCAACTGGCTCAAGCCAGTCATGGTCTGATCTAGGTTTTATTGCAGGTAGATTTCCATCAATTAAAGAGCTCTGACCATGGCTTTTTGGAAAATAGATAACTCATTTACCAGAGTTTAAAGCTGTTTAAGGGTCAGTTATTCACCCAATGCAATTAAAATGTTCCACTTTGTAGCTTAATATGTTTTCCATGGTTGGGTCAAGGTGTAAAATGAGTACAAAATGAAAAAAACTGAGTACAAAACAACACAAATTATAGGATCATATAGTGTCTGCTTTCCCTTATACAAGAAATAGTCATGTTTACAGAAATTGTTTTCTGTATTTAAGTGTGACTAAAAAGACCAGTATGTGACCGATCTGCCTCTCTGCTTTACTCATGCTTAACACATTATCCTCTCACTTGAGGGTGCATCCATGGCATGCAGGATTCACCACTCTCCATCATGGTGTCTTTGAAGCCTGAGGTTCACGTGAAGTCTTTGTTTCAAGGTGTCACTTCCTTTCTCAAAGTCTTCCTCTGGTCTCCATGTTGCTTTCTCTCAGCAGTCCACACATTTGCCATTTCAGCTGAAACCTTTTTGTGGTTCCAGCATTGTGTAATTTGTCCATCCTGTAGAATTTTTGGAAAATCATATGAAGAGAACAAAGACCAAACACAGAAAAAGCTTGTCTATTGAGACAAGATGTAAGAATTATCCAGTGTGCCCTCATTTACTTCCACAGATTGTTTTGTGACTTATGTCATTGGTAATTATGCCTCAGTATCCCTCTTCAGAGCCTTGAGAGGCCCTTCCCCACCACACATCACTGCAGAAGCAGGACTCAGAGATGGGGTTTAGGTCTTGTTTTTCCCAGATCAGATCTTGGCTGAAGGGAGAGTCCGTGAACTGTTAAGTCCATTTTGAAACAGTTACCTGTCAGAAGCATTTTAAGGACTTCTGTATCTGGGACAAGTTAGAATTGATGAACTCTCAGGCTTGAACCTTGATGCTTGGTAAAACTGATGTGTTTGTCCTAAATCCCAGGGACCCAGAAAAAAGATTTGCTCCAAGTGAGACTCTTCTGGTTTTAATGGATCTGGGCTGATGTTTACAGAGAAGATTGCATCCTTTAATAATTCACTCAGCAGCAGACTGTGGTGATCACTTTTTCTATCATAGGTGTACTTAGGAAAGTAGAAGACAGCATGTAACAAGATATTGCATGTATGGCTCCTAGATATCTAAGAATGAGAGGAGTGAGTTGTGACCTGACTTTGTTTCAGGAGGAGTAATATTGCCCTTCTCAGAAAATTTGGAATAGTTTTAAACGTGGAAGACCTGTATTTAAAACCTGTCCATACAAAGATGTTAAAATTAGATAGCATAATGGCCTCCAGTGCTGTTTTCTCTTCTTTTCTGTTTGTAATGGAAAGAGAACTACTGGTTCCCTGAGGTCTCAAGCTTTAGCTTTTCATCTTCTGGTCAATTTTGAAATACAAAGTGTTACATATAAAAAAGCAGCACTGTTCTGAATGTGAAATTTTATCTGTTATTTGTCCACACTTACATATATAAGGCCAAATGCTATTTTTCTTTGTGTCAAAGATAATAAGCTTTATCTACAATCCTGCCCAAACATTCTTGGTTTAAAGGTCTCTGAAAAATATTTAGTTATTTTGATTTCATGATTGTGAAGGGAGACATTCTGGTTCCCTCTCCTTCTCTCTGCCTCCCCCCTTCTTCTCCCTCCCTCTCTGTCTTCTTCCCTCTGTCCCATTCCTCCCTCTCTCCTCCTACCCTCCTCCTTTCCTCTCTTCTTCTCAAGGTTTGAATTCTTTGAAGACAGATGTGTCACGGGTAAAACCTTATCTAGTCAGTAATCATTTCCTCCCTAAGAAAGAAGAAAGATGATTTGTAGTTTGAAATTGGCTCCTAGACAAAGTGGGAAAAATGGAGGATGTAATCACAGACCCATAATGGCATTTCATGTTTGAGAAATGACCAGATCTGCTTTTTATCCTCTGTGGTGCATGCCAGATTGAAACTTTTTCTTGCTTCCAGTGATTTCTCTTCTTTAGCACTGTACATATATGCCTTTGTTACTCTAATGTACTGCTTAATGGCTCTGGAGATGCAGTTATTTATAGATCTTAGTTCATTCAAAGAGCAGCTGCAAGAAGTCTCACAAAAGAAGAACATTGCAGTAACCTGCTTCTGACCTGATACTGGTTGCCAGGAGGTGTGGGAATGTAGATCCTGGAGGATGACTTGTTAAGTGCACCAGACACTTACATAGAAAGGTCTAACATTTTTTTAAATTGCCTTTCTTTGACACTTTAAATTCATCAGTGCTCTAATTTCCAACAGCAGTTTTCTCCCCTGTGCTCTTTATCATTCAAGCCTCCCAGCTGTGGAGCCTGCAAAAAAAATTTATCCCTTGGTTTCTTTATTGTGTCCTTCCTTCTTTTCATTTTTTCCTTCTTTCTATGCCTGAATTCACTTGAAATAAAAAATATATTGATATAATTTATATAGCTGACAGGTAATGTTAAGCATATGGTATGCATTAATAAATTTCACATGTGTGCACAAATGTATATATATAAATATGTATGTGTGAATGCATGTGTGTCCACATATAGGCATGTGCATATACATATGCATGTAACTTGACACATGACAGGGATTGTGCTTGTCAGCTGCGGGTATATACAGGTTGACTAGTTTCCTTATTTCATTGGCAGTTTGTTGTACTGTAGGAGAGAGACATAAACAACAATTAGAATATGACATTACAAATGCTGGTGTAGAGATAGTTACAGAGCAAGGCGAGACAGAGGAGAGGGCTTGTGTCTGCTCTGTTGTTCTGCCTGAAAGGGCAGATAGAAAACTCCTTAGTCTAGGAATGGCACCTGTCCTCAGGCCACCAGGTTAGGCCATGTGTCAAGTTGTGACACTTTTGGAAAGAGTTCAGCGAGTTTATAAGTGTCTGAGAATCAGGTTAGGTATAAAAGAAAACACTTTAAATTCATGACTTTGATATCAAGTGCATGGAGTCCAGCCCTTCCTGAACTGATTTTTGCCAGTTCCACTATCTGCCCAGATCATATCCAACAGGTAACTTTTCACTCCATCATAAGAAAGATCTTCTCAGTTTTATTCAAATGATGTTTCTATTCTCATTAGAAATTCCCCTTATATCCCGAGTTCCTCTTCTATAAAACAATTTAACTTAAACTGCTTCCTTAAAACCTCAATTCTATTACCCCATTAATCAGGAGTTATATGTTAATAACCAACATCCTATGTATTTAATAGGTTTTAAAATTTTGTCATGTTTAGTCATTTTTTTTGTTTGTTTATTTTTTTTTTTTTTGAGACTAGGTCTCACTATTTTTGCCCATGGAACCACAGGCTCTCGTTGCCCGGGGTACTACAGACTCAAGCAATCCCCAGCCTCAACTTCCCAGGTAGCTGGGATTACAGGCGCCGTGCCACCACGCGCAGCTATTTTTTTGGAATTAGGTATCTCTACGGGTCCCAGGTGTGATTCGAACTGCGATCCCTAGCCTCAGCCGCTTCATAGACTGAAGCTTACAGGCACGAGCTATCGTGCCCGGCATCGTTTAGTTATGTTTAATCATGTAGTATCTCAGGTAATCTCTTACTAGCTGTAGTTTTACTGTTCTCTTCAAGCCAAACACTCCAAATTATTCCTGTCTAAGAATTCAGGGACAATAAAGCTTTAGTGACACTGCTGTAGAGGGAACATGGAGTAATTTACACTATCCTCCTCAGTGAACCCCCTGAATATCAGCTCTAGTCATGTGTCTCCTCTACAGCCCCCTTTTCCCATGTGTAGCCATCAAAGACCCCTTTTATTCATCAAAGCACTTAAATTTGCTCTTCTCCTTTACCATGTTTTTTAAAAAATTTTTTAAAATTTTTTGATTTCTATTTTTTAATTTAATTTTTAATTGATTACATATATATATAAATGTTACATCATTGTATACCCTGCGGTTCTCCCACTACCTTGTCACCCATGAACCATGTTCTGCAGAGCAGTTTTATTTTACCTCAAAACTGCAGCTACTGTTTATCTCCTGGATAAGTAAAACAGAAGACCCAGAACTTTGCAGGGCCTGTTGTCCCAAGAAGCTTATTTAGTAATCCTTACAGTAATTAAGAGCATGGCCTCTTGGGATTTTTCTGTACTCAACAAGATAATGTTGAGAATTTTATAAAACTGATGAAAGATATTATGCTTTATGAGTTGTTCCTCTGTGGAAGAATTGGTCCAGTTTACTTAGTTTACCATCACAGGAAGCAGAAGTGTTTCCCTTATAGATAGTTGCTTACAAATGAGATTGATATGTAGCAGATATTTGATAATAGTCCACATTGTTTCAGACTATGCCACATTTCTGTGCTCTCAAGAACACAAACTACTGATTAAATAAGACCCCAATAAGGTGTTTTCTTAGTGCTAGAAGAGCAGCTTCAGATGGTAATGAATTTTTCTTTTTCCTGTAAATATAAATTATGATAATACTAATGACTGGATTCTATAAGGTAATAAGGTTCTAGATATGAAGTGAAATAAGTTTCCCTCAGTATCAGCTTTTTATGAAACATTAATAAATCTGATTTTCTCACTCTAATTATTTTCTATAGAAGTAGGCATGAATTTATCAAACTAAATAATTGTTAAAAATCTTATTTCAGTACCTAATTTTTCTTGATCCCTTGTTGGTGGGAATCTGTATTTTAGACAATTAAGAGATGGGTTTTATTACTGACAGTGCATGTTTCCTTGAGATCTATGAAATTTGCACAGGGTTCAAAAGAGTTATATTTTTGAGAGTGGGGGAAGACTATACACTATACCATTTTTGAGGTCAAGTCATATTTTTATGGGCTTGGTAGGTTTCAAAAGGTGCTTGCCTCACTGACATAGCCCAGTGAAATACTGAGCATAAATATATCTTGTTAAGGAATTATAAAATCCCTTGTGAGGGTTTGTGCTCAAATATACCTTCATAATGAACAGGTTAGTTGTCAACTGAACCCTGGACAGATCTATATTCTTTTTCCTGACATTTTTTAAATCTGATTATTTTATGATGCTCTCACCTCACTAAAAGCTGTAAATGGAAACTGCCAATTTCACAATTCATCATGAATCTCTTCAAAGCTTTTGTTATTATATAAGACAGAAAAAATAGAGAGAGAAGAATTCATATATCTTTTAAAATGCATTATTTTTATACAGGAATTATGAAAATGAAGAATTACTCTCCTACAGTTTAGGTGAAGCACAGAAAGCTAAGGCAATACTTACTTTTGGAAATATCAAGTGTTACTCACTGTTTTAGAATTAATTACATAATTACCCAGCAGAACACAAAGATCCCAGGGTACCTTAATAGAAACACTACACTTCCAAATAAAATAATAATAATTAGCACCTACTATATTCCAAGTACTTTATTAGCTGTAATTTTTAACTCCCCATATCTCTGTGTGTAAATAAACATCATTAAGAATATTAATCTTTTTTATGGTTTAGAAGTAAGAAAACTAAAGCAGAGAAATTGATTTGAATGATAAATTGGTGGTTATGGTCTTGAATCATTTAAACAGGCAGGTATTCAATAGAAACAATAGATGTTAGTACGGAGCAAAAATTGCTCTTACAATTACTCATAGATTACTAGATGGTAATTAATTAGAGGTATCATCTTCTTCTAAGCCAAGTGATGAAATCAATTTAGGTTTTTAAAAGAAATTTGCAGTGTCTTCCCAACTATTGAAGATGCCCATATGTTACAGAACCTACTTTAGAGTCACCACCCTATATATGTGACCACTAGATGAAATTGTATGTCCTTCAAATCATCAGAAGTAGAGATTGAGGAGATTTTATAAATTGAAAGTTATTGGTCCATTAGGGAAGAAATTCCGGTTTAGAAACCACATCTTACCAATAAAGCTGTGCTTTTTTTCCATGACATGTCAGCCATGTGTTACTGTTCTTGAGAAAACAGTATGGATTTTAAGATGGATATGAATAGAGTGGGTAGAAGCTCTGGACCTCCAGAAAACTTGATGCCATTTTGTAAGACCTGAATCACTAGGGTGAAAACTACCGCTGGAACAGACAGTTACAGTGCCAAGAAAAGCTAATGCCATTCCTAACACTCTGTAAGCGAAAGGCAAGGTGAAACAAGGCCAGTTTGGCACAAGTCATAAAGCCTACAAAGTAAAGGGATGTTCTTGGATCCAATGTTCCAGAACCACAGGGTCATTCAACAGGAAAGAGTTGTGATGAATGTCCATTTGGGGAGAGCCAGAGCTCGAAGGTAGTTAGCCACTAAACTTCATTTGGGGAGATAAGTAAGACAAACAGTGACCTTGCGATGATCTGAAATGGCAGTTCCACAGGGACATTTGAACAGAATGAATACATTCTGGCCTGACTCTGCCTTGGTGTTATGAAATGCTTTGTCAGTGGAGAAAGGAAAGTGCTTTGTGCTTTCATCATGGAAATTTCACTGGTTCGTGTCTAAACAAAGCATAGCAATTTTAGGTTAGCTATGTATTTCTTTTGCTGTTGAGTTTATTTTATTTGGTGAGCAACTCTGTCTGCTGGCATCCATTTCCTAAGATTGTTGATGAACAATGGATGCATAAGTTCAGAATTCACTTGAGTAGTTGAATTGAACTGCAAGGTATATAATATTTGTTATGAAAATAATTTGCTCCCAGAGTTGGAGTCATTCACTGTGGCATGATGATGTTCCTTCCTCCTGATAGACTACTAGAAAAAAACCTCACCATTATTTCACATTCCTCGCTATGTTCTCTCCCCCAACCCTCCTCCCTTTGCTGCCCCAACATCAGTTAGCTCTTCTGTGGACAACTTTCCATTCTTTCTTTCACCTTTTATAAGGTGGAGAGCTTGGAAACTCTTAGCTGGTTTTCCACTTCCTCTTGATTTATTGAGACTCAAAATTCCACTTACATTAAACTTATACTTAACTGACAATAAGTTCTCTTTGAGAATATACTCTTATAGGGGATTACTGATTCTTGCATCTAAGAATCTAAAAAATAAAAGCGCATAACCTAAAAAGGCCAAATTTTACATGGGGTGTACTAGCACAGAGACCTTAATTCTGAAATACTCATTAACAAGAACATGGTTTAGTAAAATTTCTAATTTTATACTAAAATATAAACAAAATTTTCAATTAAGTTGCTACAACAATTTACTTAAAATGCAAATGTCTTGGGTCACACACCTTAAGCAATTTATTTTGCTTTCCAGTTCTGAACTGGTAAAAGTACACTTAATGTGTGTGCCTGAAAACTATGGCTTTGAATGTTTCAAATTAGAGAGAAACTACAGCATTTTATACATATTGTGTTACCTAGATGACCTTTTACAAGTTTTTTTTTTTAATGTTCTATCATTTTTATTAAAAGAGTACTTTGAAAAACCTAGTAAAAATACATAGGTATAAATGATACAATCTAGGAAAATTAAAACCAAACAAATTGTGGCAAATTAAATTTCCCTTTCCCTAGTGCATACATGCACTCACGCACACACACACGCACACTCAGACACACTCACATGCACGCACACCTTTCCTTTTCTGCCCCCAAAACACTTTAGATCTTCTTCTGTGGACAGCTTCCCACTCTTTCCTGTCCCCTTTCCTGTTATAATTTAGATGCACACTCTTACCACCTCACAATGAATGAATTCTTGCTTTTTCCCCTTCCCCTTCCCTACATTTTCTCCCCTTTCGAATGCATGTCACAGGTAACCATCTTTCAGAATAACACCATCAATTAATTTTTTAACTTAAAAAAAAAACAAAACACACTGAGCCCTGAGTTTGCCTTCTCCATTGATGCATACTGTGTGGAAGAGGCTGTGCAGAGACTGATAAAGCTCATTTGAGCAGCCTTTTCAGTGGGAGACCAGCCCTGAGGTGCTCCTGCAAGCAGGACTGCTCATGTCGGCAACCCTGCTCCAGGTGGGTTAACCACATGTCCAAAGGCAGTCAGGCCAGCCAGGGAACAGCATGGAGACAAGAGAACGCCACTCTGTGTCTGTGTGGAGAAGCTGTATTTTGTTTATGTTTGCCCCCTCTGGCTCCCTCAGTGAACTCCTTTGGTTCCTCACTACACTCATTTCCATTTTGCAGAACCTGATGATCTCCGTGGGGACCCCGAGCTCAGCCATCAAAGCACCCCTGTCTCCCAGGATGCTCGCAATTCAACAATAGATGTGGGTGGCATTGAAAGCATCGTCCAGTGTCCCCAACAGCTTCCTCAGATGATGGCTGCAGGTAGGTAAGGGTCGGTGGCTAGCAGAGAACGCGGACAAAGCCTTTTGAGTTCTTATAGGAAAAGCCTGATAGGCCAAGAAAATATGCGGTGAACCAGGAACCCGGGATCCATAAAGAAATCAAGTCATGGAACTGGTGAACATCAAAGAATATCAAGTCAAATTTGACATATTTCTGTGGTTCTCTTTTACTTCTGTGCTATTAGGTTTTAAGTATTCTTTATCTGATTGTTGGCATTGATGAAAGTCTGTGTTCATAGGACATATTTTAGAAAAGTCCTTGTAGATGCTCTCTTAAGTGTAATGCTATAAAAAAAGTATGTAAAGGAGAGAATCTGTTACAAGAGGATGACACATAGTAAAATCAGTCAAGACCAATTTTACCCCTTGACAGTTGTTTTCAGATATTCTAGTAGATATTCCAAAAGGTATGCCTGCTCCAGATATTTCAAAGGTGTGCACTCAGACACATACTAATTTATTTTTTCTTAGGCTACTAAGACTTGTTTTACCAAGAGAGTATTCCTGCTTTGCCTTTCAACCCTGGAACTTAACTAATGTTGTTTCACTGCGAGAGGAAATTGATGCTTCGGTTTTTTTCCAGGGGTACTTCCTTAATGGCATACTGTGTATAAACTACATGCCATTAAGTTTCCTCCCAGAATGTATTCACAACACTTTATGTTTACGTCTGAAGAAGACATTGCCGTAGATTATAGTGCTCTGTCTTCTGTGTGGTTTGGGAACGTGCTAAATGAAGCCTCACCTCTCTAGAAATGTGATTTCCTTTAAAACAAACACCCTTGCTCATTGACTCTGAAGTCATCGTTTGTTTCCTCTCCCTCTCCCCCCTCCCACAGCTGCTGATGGTCTGGGGAGTATAGCAATAGACACCACCCAGCTCAACATGTCCGTGACAGATCCCACAGCCTGGGCCACCGCCATGAATAACTTGGGCATGGTTCCCGTGGGGTTGCCTGGACAGCAGCTTGTGTCTGGTAAGCTTTCTCCTAGGTTGAAAGAGGCTGGTGGCAGTGCCTAAGATGTGGGTGGCAGGTGCTCACTAATCTCTTCTCACGCAAGTGTTGAGCATGATCTGGGGCGTTTGGCAGGGGATACTTGAGAGGCTTTTCCTCACCACCTCCCTCTCCTGCCGAATGGCTGTTCTAGAAAAGGTCACACGCAACAGTGTCTGTCACCTGTAGTATTACATCAATTTCTTACTTAAAATTGGAAAATGGAAGTGCTGATTTTTGCTTTCCAATTAGCAAAGCTCTTTTTCCTATGCATTGTACCAGCTGAGTTCACAGCCTTCTCATTGAGAGACATAGACACTGTTGTTGCTAATGTTCCTGTGTTACAAATTGAGAGATAAAGGCCCAGGGTTTGGGTGACTTTTCCAGCATGGAAGTCACTGAGCTGGAAACCCAGCTCAACTGACACTAGATCCCACATTCTCTTTCCACCACATGTAGGAATAGTAGTCAAATGCATTCAGTAGAGACAGTGTTTCACAATATCACAATGTAGAAGATCATTGGAAGAATGTCATCATTTAATGTAATACATGTTTATTATTGAGGATTTTCCACAAGCCCTATAGCAAGTGCTTTGGGAAATAGAATAAATGCCTGCATATGTAGGTGTCCTTGAGGAACATGTCACTCTACATTCAAAAAAACAGCAATAAAAATAATGTGTAGCAGCAGGTGTTAAGGAGTGGTACAGGTTAGTAATACAGTAATTTTCAGAAGGGTTGATCTTGAATGCTCTGAGGGAAAACATTTTCAGGAAGTGGGACTTGAGCTGTCACTTGCAGTGTTCACCTGCTCACTCACTTGCTCATTCATTCAAGTTATTCATTGAGCTACTGTTTGGATGCAGGGCTACAGCAGTAAACAAAACCCAGATGGTCCCTGCCCTCTCAGAATTTACACTGGAGAAGTGACAGTTATTATACTAAGATCACTGTTATGTCAGAAGAACAGTTCACTCTTGGCCCATACAGTTCAATAAGGGTAGATAGTAGACTCTAAGTAGAAGTCAGTTGCCTCTGCACTGTTACCAAATTCCACACTCACAAACTTCATGCTGAGTTGACCATGCATTTAGTTTTTCATTTTTCATTTTATCACTGGTGATCACAGATGTGAAAGTTTAAACTGGGTGTAGTAAATTAAATGTACGCTATTATGGATATTTGCACATGAATGCATGTACCTATATTCATATATCTTTGTACAAGCACACATGCACCTGCACACATACGTACAAATATACATGTGGCTCCCTTTTACTCTAACAAGAAAAGTATGAGCGAGGACAGGTGTCAGGGATAATGGAAAATTAAAAAATGAAAGACAAAGATTGACTCATAAATTTTTTATTAAAAAAATTTATAAAATTTTTCATAATTTTAAAGTCACATACTTGAATGTTAGTCTCCTACGGGATTTGTGTATGTGCACATAATGTCATTCTCTGTGTCTGTTTGTGTGTGTGTACATGCATAAATCACATTTTCTAAAGGTTTGAACATGTGTTTATCCAGGTTCTTTTCCCTTAGGCTACATTAGATAGATACTTCCTTCTAATAACTTGAGAGCGAAGATTTGTATTTTTTCACCCTAATTTTCTCAGCTGCCTAATTGAAATATTCATGGAGCAAAAATTGCTTGACTCTTTTCTTCACCTCCCACTTCTCTCAGAAAATATTGTGTGACTTTCTGAGTAAGCCACAACCTCAATAATTCATTATTTTTTCTTATGATTTTGAGTCTTCTGACATTTTAACCATGACCAATTTATGATTTTCTCCAGCAACTTACCATGAAAAGAATTACAGCCCTACTCGTTATATAAGATTTACTGTATCTGCCCTGAATTTCATTCCCTATCTCCTGTATTAGCCAAACTGCTTAAACTGTGTTTGAGTCTGTCAGGGTCTTTCTGGGCATCCCTTCATCCTTTCCCCAGTCTGTCAATTGATCCTCATTTGGCTTTGTTCTCAGGTCTGCCAGATGACTTCATTTTTGGACATAATTTCAGGGCCAGGCTTTGTTTTATTTGGTTTATAGGTTGCCGTCTTTATTCTGTGGAAATATTCTAATCATATTAAGTGTAAAATGTTCTGTTATGCATTTTTGTTTGCCTGTTCTCCTAAAGTATTTTTCCATTTTATAGTTTTTTATTAAAAGGAAACCAAATAATCCATGGAATATATCTTCCCCAGTTTCTGTAGCCACTGTAGTTGTTTACATTTAGACTGTTTCCATTGTTTTTAATCTTGCTAGTAAAATTTTTGTTTTCTGAAAATTTAATCTCTTCCTGCATGTAAAAGTATTTTACTTTTTCTGTAAAATGAGGGTTGTATCTGTTTGATTAGTCTGCTAGAATTTTAGTGTTATTTTTTAAATATGCTCACTTATATGTAAAATGTCTGCAGATTCCCTGCCACAGCATGCATTCATCAAATATTAATCTTAATTCATCCTTTTTTTCCTTTTTCATAGTGAACAATTTTATGCACATTACTTTTCAGCAATTGGGATTATGTCCTTTGGATAATCTCCTACTTGTAAAAACTAGTTAGATGAAAAAATAATGAATATATTTAAGTTTCTTGTTAAATACCGGACAATTAATTTCAAAAATTTACATGTATATTTAATATTTATTTGTTTTGTTGTAAAGACAGTGTCCTAGTATTTTATCGTAAAATTTTTGACTCCTCGTTTAAAATTATGCCCTCAAAAAAAAATTATTCCCTCTCTTCCCTTCATTTTCTATTCATAGCTCCTCTTTTGTGAAAAGATCTCCCTACAAGCTCTCTATTTATCAGATAAGGCTCTTGGTGATTTTGTTAACATTTTTGCTAAAGTAACATTGTTGCACAATAATTTATGGGATTCGTTTCCACTTCTTCAGATATGTTACCATACCACACCCATTTTCAAATTTTTCTTAATTGACTTGTATTTGGTCATTAATCATTTAGCAGTTTAATCATTGGAGTTCATATTTCCTGGAAAAAAAAAAGTCTCTAGTCTGTGTTTTAAAAGTTTTAAAAGTTAAGTTTTAAAAGAACATTTGTTTATCTTTCTGAGTTCTTGTTCTATTTCTAATAAAAATGTTTGTCCACTCTAGAAGTTGATTTATATTCTCAATTTTTAATGCCTTCATTGATTTGTTTCTCTTATCAGCAATTCAATTCTTACTTACATTTTAATCTATTTCTGCAGTATCTACTCTGTATTACTGATGTATTTTTAATCTAGCATCACATTGTTTTAATTGTGGTAGCTTTATATTATGTTCACATGCAGCGTCTCATGCTCTTTTTACTATACCCAGTGTGTAGTGCTATTTGTTTCTTTTTAATATAGTCAGAACTATATTTTAATATAGAACCAAATGTTGATTCTCCCTCACCTTCTATGGTGACCATCTCTGTAATTCTTCAGTGTGACTGCAGAATGTTAGAGCCAGTCTTTAATTTCTCAGAAGGGACTTAAAGATTATTTAGTATAATCCTCCTTTCGAAAAACCTTCTCTAAAACATCTCTGACAGGATTATGTGTAGGCTGGACTTTATGATACTTGGCTTTCTCCCAAAAGTTCCAACATTTCTAGATGAAAATCTATATCCTTCCCATATTTGTTAAAATTAAGTTGACACTAAATCCTGTTTCTCACATCTTCCATTTATTGAGACAAACAAGGCACGCATTTTTTATGCCCTCTGATTTTAACAGAAGGATTTTTCAGGAAATCAGGTCACTTATCCTGGCTTTCCTTTGTGATCCAGGTATTCCCCACCATAACCCATTCCCACTTTCATAAACTTCCCTGCTGGCCTTCTCCATTTGAAGTACAGCTTGAAATCAATAAATATATGGAACTTGTATTTTTTGTTCAAAATCTACCATTCTATTGATACAATGTGGCCTTGAGTCTCCAAAGTCTTGTTTTATCAATGAGATAATATTTACCTCCTATGTTACTACTTCATGTTATTTTAATCCCCGTTTCTGACTTTATGGAATTTTTAAAATTATTGTTGTTGACTTGTTTGTGTTATCAATATTTTGAGCATTGGTATGGATCAGGTTTTCTAAATTATCCACTAGAACATTAGTGTCCCACATTAAGTACGGTGGATATGATATAAGTTTTTATGTCACCTAATTGCCATGACAAGTACTCAGTTTTACGCAGTAAGTTGCTTTGTGGTTTTCCTCAGTCTTTCCGTTAGGAATGTGGGCGGTATAATTAAAAGGGTAGTGTCTAGTATGTAGGTTTCCCCAAACTTAAGTCTTCTTTTAATATGAGTATCAGCACTGACTCCATAGCTCAGTACTTAGAGCACTGGTCTTATGAAATGCATATTAGCATCACATGAGACACTGGCATGGCAATCTAAACCAGATCTTTCCTTCTAACTGTGAAAATTTCTCTTCTATAGGCCATTTTTCTATGCCATCAGTGATTTCCTTCCTGTGAATTTTATTTGTATTTTCACTGTGCAGTGTCACTCCCCAATCTCAGATTTCACAGTAGTTCTCTTGTGTTCTGGCGCTGCCTGCAGCCTTCTTCCCCAATTTCCATGATACATGTTGTCACTTTCCAGAAGCCCCTACCCCTGGAGCCTGGAGCCAGAATTCAGACTATCAGTTCCTGTGCTTGGACACCATCTGTGTGACCAGCTGCTCCCTTCCTATATAAACCGGCTTCTTTTCCAAAGTTATAATCATCAACTGGAAGAGTTGAAAAGCAGCAGCTGCATCCCTGTGTTTCAAGTTTCTTGCCCAGGTCTTCCTGGAGACTGGTAACATTTCTTGAGTACCTTCTGCCATGAGAGGCTACTTTGCTTTTCTTTTAATCTTTTTGAAATTTTCCATCCTAATTTCAGTAATCTCTCCTCAACTATTATTGACTCCAAGTTCATGTATATGTTCTACCCTAAATTTTCTAGTATGCCTTTTGTTCTATTTCAAATACATGTTCAGAAAAGCATTGCATCTGCTTGTTAACTGTGGAAGCCTATGTGAGGAAAGTGGCACGCCTGCCTTATCAGGGCTTTCCTTGGAATCAATAAAAGGGCTATTGACTCTTCCAAGTGTCTAGGAACACTCCTAATGTTCCCTTGACTCATACCTTGCTGCTTCACCTTCACTGAACCTGTTTTCTCTGTCACCACTTCTGTTTCTGCCACTCACGGGGAGGCCAAGGCAGGTTGCACTTTGCACTTCCTTCTTTGTCCTTTCCACCCCTCTCTTCCACTCACTGAGGCTTCTAATCATTTGAACTCTTCTCTGCTTCCTCCGAATACTTTTCTCCAGCTTCCATCTTGGGTTGTTCAATCCTCCCAAGAACACCTTTATCCTCTTTAATATGCCCAGATATGAAGAGGAATCTGTTCAATCCTTTCATCTCCTGAAGCATCACTCTTTTCACTGGGATTTATTGAGCCTGGCGTAGGGCAGAATACTGGACATGCAAGTCAAAGACCTGATGTTCATGTTTTGGGGCCCAGTGGGAGGAAGAGAAGAGTAAGTAAGCAAACACAAATCAACATGATAAGTGGCTCTACTGCTAGCAGATAAAAGATGCAACAGGGTGTTGCTGAAGAGCTTTAAGCGGGAGTAGTACGATTAGACTTGTATTTTTACATAACTCCTCTGTAATCCTATAGAGAACCAGATGGGAGTGTGGGAAGGTTGGCAGCGAGGAGATCTATCAGAGGCTGCAGCAGTTAGCCACACACCCTGATATTGATGGCAGTGATAGTCCTGGCAGTGGGGGATGTGAGGAGTGAAGGGATGCAAAAGATATTTAACGGTAGAAGTAGCAGGAAGTGCTTCCACCTGGGTTTCTAACTTTGGAAATATTGTAAATTCTGGGGTCCTTTACTGAAACAAAAAAAGCCTGGAAAAGAAGGGTAGGGGGAGATGGACAGTTTCTTTTTGAGAGTGTTGAAATTGAAGAACGTGTTGAAAGGGAACATGTGTTGACTAGTCAGGTTTAAGCGCACAGAGGTCTTGAGAGAAGGTGAAGTAGAAATGTCACTCAGGCAGTCACAGAGCAGGATGCTCACTGATGCTGCCCAAAGAGCGTGTCTGCCCCTTTGATGACTGATGCTGTGAAATTAGAAATACATCCTCGAGCGCTCCCTTGGGTTTGGACCTAACCTCTAGCCGTATCTCCAGTTATTCCGTCCATCTGTTTCCAACTTTGAACAACTAAATTCCTGTTCATTGCCAGACTCCCAGTTTTGATATTAGAAGTGAACAGAGTTTTAAATATATATATATTTACTTAAATATGTATATTTAAATATATGTATTTATTATCTAGCAGTCTGTTTTTGAAACATCTTATCAGCTCACATAGACACTCAGATGGACCAGAGTCTGTTCATAAATCTTTCTGCACATTTGTTTTCAAAAAGGAAATAATACTCAAACCAGAAAACTTCCTTTCTCAAGTCACTTGTAATATTAGCGGTGACACTGACAAAGGCATGATTAAACGGCTACAGATAGTAGGGTGTGTAATAGCTGAACTCTCTAAGAGATGATGATCAGCATCCTCTTTTGTTTTTATTTCCCATCTTGTTGAAACATTTCTCATTATCAAGTGTCAGAAAACAAATAGAACCTTGACTTATGTTCTCCAATTTATTTACCTGATTCCGTGTACTCTTGACAGTTCTGTTACACTTTTCACAGTTATTTACCCTTTTCTCCCCAGGACATTAGGACAGTGTATTCATTCATTCACCACCATATCACTGAAGGTTCAAAATGTGTAGCATCTTTTACAGGACTCTAGAAAAACATCAGTCTGCACTAGACAGAGAGCGTGGGCCTGTGGAGCATACATATTTCTAAAGAAGCAGATGTTATCCTACTAACAACTGTGCAAATGGTTATTTAATTATAATTGTGAGATGTTATAAAAGAGGGATGGGGGAGTCTAACCTGGCCTGGAGGCGGAGAAGGGAGACTCAGAAACACTCCTCCCACTCATTTATTTTTAGGCTTGGATCCCCAGGATAAATTAGAGTTATCTGAGTTGCAGAAGGGTAACAAGAAAAACAGGGAATTTGGAGAGATGAGAAAACTCTAAAAGCAGAAAATACCCTGTGCGAAGACCTGAGGTCATAGGAGCTTAGCTCAAAAGAGGTAGGATGATGTGGGATTTACAAGTTGGTATTCACATGCCTCTGGAGAGATTGGCTGGGACCATATATGCTGGCCAAACCGGGGAGTCCAAATTTTATTTGAACTATAATTTGAAATAGAATGAAGACTTTCACACAGGGAAGGGACCTCTGCCTCACGTTTTTAAAAAAGCAGTCACCAAGTTGTTTTATGGGGCCTGGATTGAGGAGTGACAAGAGAGGAGTCTGTTGTACCTCTGGAAGACTGTAGGTGCCCAAAACTGATGACCCAGCCCTATCATCCGGACTGGAATAGTGAGCTCACACTATGCATTGGTTTTGCAGACCATGCCGGGAGCCCCAGCACTCTGAAACTTCATGCTGTCACCCAGTCTATGATTTGTGTGTCGGCAGAATTTCTAGAAATAGGAGAATTTGCAGAAAATTGTTGTTTCCATGTACTGTATCCGGTTATTGACACTGCTTAAAACAAACCAAGGCTTGTCCTTAAATAGTTCTCCACCAGTGACAGAAGCCTATAGTCATTGGCTAGAGACATTACAAAATGAAACTCCTTTTCAAATGCTTGCAAACTATTGCTGTTTTTCTCTTCCATGGAATGAAGAGCATAAATTTTCCTGCTTTGTAAATTCACCTGCTTTGTAGACTGACTTCTGATTCACCAATGCGAGTTTTTGGTTTTTTTTTTTTCTTTCTGAGTGTGCCACAAGCTTTTCTTTTTTCTCATTTTATACTCATTTCCATCTCTTGATTAGCTCAGTCTTTGGTTGGTCATATTCTGAAAGGTGTCTTACCCAGCTAGTCTTTGGAAATATGCTGCTCACCTTCTTACCCCCAAACTAAAACTAGAAAAATATTTTATAATAACTGTGGTTACACATGCATAGTTACAGTGACAGTGTAGATAATGTGCAAAAGCACACTGCATGACTATGTGCATGTACATCTCACACACACACACACACACACACACTCTAATTTTCTTTGTTTCCTTCTCTTCCCTTGGGACAGAGAACTTTGGTGTCTTCCATAGCTCCACAAACTGAAGGGAAATGTTTGCTTCCTACAGTGAAAAATTGTGTGCCCCCTCCTTGGTAGAAAATCTGATGCAGCTTTGAACAGGAAGAAAAACCAAACATTTCTATATTAAAATTAGCGTGTGAGTTCTTATCTTCCTATAAATGGTGTATGCAATTGTATACACAACTGAGCCCACACATAACTGTACTTACTAGGTTTTTATTTTGAGTGAATGTCAAAGTCTTTTATTGTTCATATGGAGTAATTGCATTGTGACTGTTCCCTCATCTATATCTTGTTTCCTTTTATTTCCTTATTTTTTATTCTGCAGCCTTATCATTTATGTGTCATGTATTTTTTTGAGTTATTGATTCATCACATTATACACTTATATGATTAGACTGTCAATTATCCAGTAGTCTGTGTAGGACCTTAAATGAACATGAAGTGTGTCTGATTCACCTTAGTATTTTCACCATCATCAAACACAGAGTTGGATGCCTCATAACTACATAATTGAGTGAATTATGATTTGAATCATTTATGTAAATAACTAAAGAGGTGCAAAGATTACTTTCAGACCTGGACCTTCGAGTATTAGAAAGAATAGCATTTTTGTCTTTAATCATAGTTGGAGATGAAGGATAACCACAACCATTGTGCTAACCTGACATCTGTGATTTATTTTCCTCATAATTGAGTATAATCTTTCAATTACTTCTTTTTTAAAAAAATATGTCTTTCCTATCTGTCGTTATCACACTCATGCTTTCATCTACTTTCTTCACAAAAGGAGTTTATTTATAATAGCTGTTTTAGTGTGCTTATCTACTAATTCTATTTTCTGTGATGTGTCTAAGGCTCTTTCTATTGATTGATTTTTTTTTTCCCCTTATGATGAGTCATATTTTTCTTCTTATTTGTGTGCCTTGTATATTTTTGTTGGATGTCTGACATTATGAATTTTACATTGTTAGGTGACAGATTTTATTTTATTCCCTGAAATATTTGGGGAGGGAATTGTTGTAAGATGCTTCTCAGTTCTTTGGAAACAGTTTGATTGTTTCAGGATATGCTTGTGAACATGGTACTTGGATCCAGAACCACCTTTAGACTAGAGATCATTTCATTCCAATTTTGGGATAAGCCACTGCTCAACCCACTGCCCCAGTGTATTGCAAGGGTCTCTGACTGCTGGGAGTGTGATCTCTCCCCAGGTCTCTGTGAACACTAGAAATAGATCCACCTATTCCCATGGTATGTGCCTCGGCTTCAGAATCTTCCCTTTGTGGTTGTCCTGATCAGTTCTCAGCTAAAGACTTGAGGGAACCCACTAACGATCTCCAGAGCTGTTTCTGTGATCAGCACCTTCCCTTCTAGTGCTCAATCCATGTTTCCAAACTGCTTTGGCCTCCCTGAACACTGAGCTCCACTAGACCTCAGTTCTCTTTGGATTTTTCTTCCTTGAGTTAAATTCTGGAAACTTTCTAGACTTTATAAGACATAAATTTCATCTCTCTTTTCTCATCGATCACCATCCTGCACTTCTCTCCAGTGGTAAATAAAAATAAATATCTAGATATTATTTTTTTCTAATTTGTAAATTGTGGATGCAGGAGGGTAAATTCTATCCCTCTTACTTGCCCACGACTGAAACAGAAGTTTTCAGATGAAGTCTTTCTAAGATGTGTGTGTGTGTGTGTGTATGTGCGTGTGCGTGTGTCCTGGGGACATAATCAGTATGAATCTGAGACTCTGAGATGAAATTTTTTACTAGGAACATTAAAAAAGCTAGACATATATCAATTACTGACCACCTAGTATGTACCAAATACTCTAAATTTTTGCTTTATTTAATGTTCTGCTAACTAAATATTATTAGCCCCATTACATTGATGAGGGAAGTGGGCTTATGTGATATTAACCCCAAGCTACCCAAAGAGGAAGAGGCAGCACTGAAGCTGATATCCAGATTTGTCTGCCAAAAGTGTTTCCACTCTATCAGGACCTGAGAGAAAGTGACTAAACCAAAACACCCTATGTTTTTGTCCCAGGCAAACTCAGTCTTTATGCTTTTATTTAAAAAAAATAAGCACCTTTAGTTATATGAGATGGGGTGGGATGGGAAATATGTCATATGGGGTGAACAGAGGAGATGACCTAGTAATCATAGAAACTTCTTTATTACCATATGGAAATTTAAAATATTTTAATTATTTAAATTTTATTCTTATATTTTTTATTGCTCTTTAAATATGGAGATTCCCACTAAGCTTCATGAGTTTAACATTTGGATTTCAGGGATCTGGAATGTGTAATAAAGTTTAACTCAGAACAAGTAGACCAGTAAGAGTAAGATCATTGGAGTCGTGGCCTCCCAGGCATGATAATAGCCAAATATGATAATAAATATGGGGAGAGTAGGTATATGTCTGTCTAAAAATAAATTTAAAAAGAAAGCAAATTCAACTCTTACACTGTTATAATGTTGCTTCTATTTAAAAAAGAAAAAAAGCAATCTCTTCCAAAGGAAAAAGAAACAGATTTTTTTTTTAGTGATTAGCACAAATTTGATGGTCAACTTAAATATTCACTCTCTGGGAAAAACAGAACTCTGAACAGGTAGATTTTTCAAATTAGTGATAACAGGTAAAAGGAGCTTGGGGCTAAAGGATTCTTTTTCTCTGAAAAGTAAGAGACTGCCAAGTCATCTGCTGAGATCAAATGGGCTGATGAAAAATGGAAAGATTGAGGAGAGGGGAGAACACTAGGCAGAGTCTCCAGGTGAGAAGAGCTAACCATTTTAGCACAGTGTATGGTGAACATTGCTTGAGAGTCCACCAGATCTTTTCCAGCAATGCTATATATTCCCAGCAACTGGGGATGGGCCTCCTCTAAGCTGAGTTTCACTGGGTGTCCAGCATATGAGGTGAGCTGCAATTAAAGAAGAGTAATTATGGAGCTGGGCCAAGCAGTCCTGAAAGATCAGAGAGACAAGTAAAGCAAATGGAAGTAGCTGATGAGGGCAGTCAGGAATTTGAAAGATATATGAAGGTTAAGTGGTGAGAGATATTAAAGGGGCATTGATAAATAGGGATGCTTTCCATGGCATTTGCAAAAGAAAAAATAGTTAAATTATACTTTGTTTTTGTTGCAGGAACATTAGATTACAACATTGTGTGTAATTTAGAGGTTTAGGTTCATCCTTAGAAATTGAGGAACTAGCTTGGCAAGACATTGATGGAGGCTTTTGAGCTTAAGGTCTTGGGTTTGAATTAGGCTCTTTCCCTTGGCCATGTAATTGCAGGCAAGTTATTTATCTTGGTTGTCCAAAAAGAGAGAGATTAATGCCAGTAGCAGAGAATGTTTGCAGTTTCCAGAATTGGTGCTCAGAAAATTGAGACATATTGTGGGATCCAAGCATGGTAGCTCTTTGCCTTTGTGGCAAAGCAGTGTTGGGAAGAGTGTGAGGGGGAAGAATGATTTTGGTTGACTCCCTACTGAAAGAGACTGAAAAAAGAAGACTTGACCCAATGAAAAATGATTTTCTTGTCCTGACTTTTCTCCTGGATTAGGAGTAGTGACAGCCATTGTCCCCTCCCATGTGTAGGTGCCCACATGTCCCTCACACCCACGATTGTAGCTGTGGCAGTGTCACTCCTTGCTTTATTTTCCATGACTCACCTTTGTCAACATTTCCTGGGCAGTAAATTCCAGGGCATATTTCAGACCTTCTGAAACATGAGGTACTGCAACTGTAAATTTGAGCGTACTTCCTTAAAGCACTGTAGGGAATACCCTAGTGGGCAACAAAAGAAAAAAAAAAGGAAGTATCCCATGTGGTTAGATAATGGGTAGGAAAGCTTCTCTGAGGCAACATTTTTGTGGTCTTAACTACAACACAATTTCACAAGTAAAATTTTTCTTTGAAAATTAGCTGAACCAAAATATACCTAAAAGATGAGTACAAAAGTAACATATGACTTCAAAGTAATTTATGGAGTGTGTCATTTCATTAGTTTGTTTTGTTTGTTTTGTTTTTTTAAGATGCCTTGATCATCAAAAAAAACTTGAACTATAATAAGAGCTATATTTGCTTCATTATCAAAAACTCTTGTTAGTCATCATAGAAGACAAACATGGACCTTGAAGCTTTACTTCTGAAAGTTAATGTCTGTGGGATAATGGGACACTTTATCCTTCCAGGATAGAGGAATACTGTTGTCTTTGAGTTCACTCAGTCTTTCAGTCACAGGGGCATCTTTAAAGAAATTTTCCTCACTTCAGTGGTTGGAACTCTTGTGACCTCTGTCAGCTCATGCTCTAGCCATGTATTCCATCTCAGCAAGAAAAATAGGCCTCAGCACCCTAATGTAAGGTGACTGAAATCTCTGTGGGGGACCCTCAAACAGAGTGAATCATTGTTCATAAGGTTCTAACGAGAGACATTTTTATGAGCAGTGCAATCACTCACATGCCTATTTTATATTTTCAAAACCTAGTGACCTCTTGCTTTGAAACCGTGTTAGTTGAAAATATCTTTTTGAATTTGCTCATCCCCAGCTGTGAGGAAATATTGCTTAGGGGAATGGATAGGGGAAAAACCAATTTAGGGGAATAAGAGAGGAAGACGATGATGTCATCCTTCTCTGAATATCTATGTCATCCTGGATGGAACTGGGCCAGGAGAGAGGGGCTGGCTGGAGGCTCCGTAGAGGCAAGGGAAGAAGCCAAGGGTGAAGTACACCTGACCAAGCAGGGCACGAAGGGCAGAAAAGCCAGTCAATGTCATGGAGAAGCAGAGCACCAACGACCTGCAAAACTGGAACTCCTCCCCTCTGCTCCCTTACATGGTAACTAAGTAACCAGTTGCATGGATTTTGAGGAACTTACTCTGCTTACTTCTCAAGGGAGGGTGTTCAGGCTCCCTCAGAGTTCTGAAATGTTATGATCTAGGAAAATCCTAAAAACCAAGAGCTTAAGACATCACCAGCTATAATGACTAATCTCTAGTTAATACCTTAAGGAAATAAAGCAAAATGGTAACTCAAAAGGAAGAATTTCTCTATAATTAAGGTAATATTTTGAATGGTGATGCTGTTTTTGTTTACTTGTTAGTATAGTTGTTCCATAATGGTCCAGAAGGCACCTGCAGAGTTAATCGCATACAGCCTGTGAGTGAGGGAGAATTATGGCATGGATGCCATCTTTCTAAGCTTTGAAGAAATACATTGTATGGTGAAAGGACATCTTCCTGACAGTGCAAAGACCGTTGATACAGCCATGGTAACTATTGAATAACCAATTGCCCAGGGTAAACATGAAGATGAGCAGTTATGTAGATGCTCAGTTTAAGCAGCCTTGGGAAGAGTGTGAGTAGGGTGTCTGTAGCTCACTGTATGATATGTGTAAAGGAACTAAGGTACAGACCATCTAAATTCATCAATCAGTGGCCTTATTTTAAATTGCAATTTCTTTTCAGGATAGCTATATCTGATTTATAAATGTATAGTTCCCTAAAATAAATTGGAAACTGTGTAAAAACAGGTTAAGGATGGAACTAGTGGTGTACTCTTTCTCCCCGTCTCCCTAATCAAGGCTCTTGCTCTTGGTGAACCCATGCTCCAACCAACGGGAAGAGCCAACACAGCATCTGCACAGTGCCCTTGTGCAGACTGTGTGAGAGGGGTTCCTTCTTGGAATGAATGAGCTGAATGTTCTGTTAAAAAATGACATCTGCTGATCTCCATGCTTGGGAAAGAAAAGTAAATAAATAAGGTCATGCTCATTCCAATCATGCTAATAAGATCCTCAAAACAGCAATTGTAGCATAAAAGCAATGGAAATATAGATAAGAACCACTACGATGTAGTTTCCATTGTCTAGGAAGGCCATAGCACCAACTCAGTAGAAATAAGATTTGGGAGTCAGAAATCATGTAAACAGTAATATTTGATACCACAAGTTCAGATTTAAGTTTTTAGGAAGTTTTAAGATATAATATTTCATTTCAACCTTGGTAATTTATACCACAGTGCCAAATACATCTTATTCCTGTGTTCATGGCAGCTGTGGATAATCTACCAGGACCTGCTTCCCTATTGAAGTGGTCTACGTCCTGCTATCTCAACGTACTAGGTAGTATCACCAGTAAAAATGTGAAGAAGTCTTCCTGCCAAACTGACCTGATTCAGCCCTTTAATTTTATGGATGAGGAGAGAAGTCTGCAGAGGTTATAGTTTAATTCTGCAGGTCAATGTGTCTTGACTGCTTTCTCTTGTTTTTGACAGACTTGGGAGTTATACCCCAGATGTTCTTGCCCATCCTTTCCATGACTGATAACATTTGCTATGAAGTTTCAGGGGTGCCATGGTATTTTCCACTGAATGAAAACTGTCACAAAGGAACAACTAAATTCTAACTTGACTGCATAGGCATAAGACTTAGTCAGAGGAGACTACATATTTCATTCATTCACTATAAAAATTTTGTATACACTAAAATAAAAGAAAGCCGTGTTGATAGTTCAGAAGATAAACATTACATAACTTAGATAAACATAACACCTATGATTCTTGTTCATTTTTTCACATTTACAATCAATGTCTCCTTAGCTCTTTCTGGTTTCATTTTTCATTTTTCATGTGACTTGCTTTTTCCGTGGGAGACCAAGCTCATACATTCCTACTTTCCTTATGCTATATCCATCTGGTCTATATATCCATCCGTCCATCCATTTAGCTGTTTGCCCACCTGTACTTTTCTTTCTCTCATCCAGTCCATATCTTCTGCTCAGTGATAAGGCCCTTAGAGAAAAGAATTATGCCTTATTCATCCTTCTGCCTCCTTTTTCTCCCAGCATAGTATTCATCGTGTATTGCTGTTATAAATGTGTGTGAAAGGGCTCTTTTGCTGTAATTTCTAGCTCTTTTTATCCAATCTCTTTTTAGGAGACTGGTACAAACCATTTACCCTCCTTTTCTCCAACTTGAAAAGAAGAAATTAAAAAGTGCCTTCCTTAAAGGCTTATGATTATCTTTTGCTAGGTTTTAGGCCTGAGTACCCGCAGCAGGTAGCTCTATGAATACATAAGTTTCTTGTTGCCAGTTACTTATACTTCCAGCCAACTGCCTGTCAAAGAGGTGAAGTACCATTGTGCATTGGCTGAAAATGAATTTCCTTCCAGGAGCAATTCAAAAACATACAATACTTTGTATTATTTTCTCTTATTATTTGTAGTTCACCTCTTTTATATGAATTATTTATAATGACTAATGCAAAAAATTTTTAAATACCTGCAGAGCTGTGCCTGGTTTTGCCTCAAACTCCTTGCTTCCAACTTACAATGGTCAAGACAGGGGATCCATCCTACTCCAGCAGAATCACACCAGCTCCTTTTGTGGGGAGAGAAGGCTGAGAACAGAGAAAAGAACACAGAGAGGAAGTTCTTTAAAATGCATTTCAAAAAAGTTATTTAGTTCATGCCTTCAGTGAAAAAAATGTTAAAAAATTAATAATTTTTAAGGAGGAAACTATGATCTTTAATGTGTATCCCTCCCCTCCCCCAATTTTAAGATTTCTGTTATTTTTACTTTCATAGTTTGACAGTCTTCTTCCTCCCGTATTTTTTTTCTTTCCTCCCCACCCACCATCTCCTTTTCTTCTTTTTTTTCTGCATGTGCTAACCATTTTCACTGTGAATAATGAACATCATTTCTGTTCTCCTGGAGCATATTCATATTATAAACAAATAAACAAGTTGAAAGTATAACTTCACAAACCATTAATTACTATGAGAGAAATAATTAGACCCTACAATAATAGAGCACACTGAGGTTAATCTAACACGATCTTCACATAATCAGAAAGAAATCCTTTGTAGAGACAAAAGTTACACTGAAGTCCTAAAGGATAAGGAAAAGCCAGCATGGGAGGGGTGAAGGGAAACATGTATGAGAGGGTTTTAATGACAGAAGGAGCTTGACTTGCTGGAAGAACTACCAGAGAACCAGTTTAATGCATGAGGAGAGAGTGTTGTGAAAAGAGTTTAAAGAGATAGGTAGAGACCCTGTAGATCCTGGGGAAGAATTAGGACTTAATTTTAAGATTCTGTAGAGGTTATTTCTTGTCAAGGTTGCTCATTCTTGCATTCATCCATCCACTCAACAGAAGAATTCTGTGATTGAATTTGAAAGTGCAAATAATTTGGTGGGTGGGGTGGGAATGGAAGTAAGAAAATAGTGTGACTTTGGCAAAGGGGATGGTAGTGAAGTTGGGGATATGATTCCCAAATGTTTAGCTTGAGCAACTAGGTAAATGGTGGTGGCATTTCACGAAATGAGAAACACAGAAGGAACCAGTGTAGGGTAGAATCACTTGTTGGATTTGTACATCTCAAGTTTGAACTGAGGTGTTTGAACTGTCATCAGAAATATCAGTGGGTATGTGAGGTAGGCAGAAGGGCATAGGGTCTGAAGTGACAGAGACATGGGTAAGAGTTGTAAAAACAGAAAGATCTGTTTTTGTTAGTTGCACATAAAGAAAGATCTGTTATTGTTAGCATGCCAAACATAATTGGCACCATGGATACAAGGAGCATGATAGAATCAGGGGTAAATTTTTAGATTTTCCAGCATTTAATGGAAAAAAGCATAGGAAGCAGAAGATAAACCAATAAAGGGGTTGAGAAGAATAGGCAGGCAGGAAACTAGAATGAAAACTATCCATGTTGTGGTTCATAGGATTGAAGGCCAAGTGACAAACTACAAGAGAAAGGCAATGGTAAAGGTAACAGGAGCCATTTTGGTGGAGCTGTTGGAGTAGAAGCCATGCTGACAAGTTAAATATTGAATAGTAGCACAAAGATCAAGTGAGATGAATCAAATAATGAGTCACTATGAGGTAGGGTTTTCAAATTGAAACTGACATATACTATTGACTGACACAGTCTTGTACTTGCCAAAGTTTTTATATGATTATTGGATTTTTGCAGACATTTTCCTTGATAAATAAGAGAACAATCACTATAAGTGTTCACTGCAGTTATTATTGAACATGTCCATTGGGCATAACACCACTTCTCCCCTTTGTATTCTCCCTTATAAAGAGACTATTTAAATTCTTGATTCCAAATCTTTGTGCTATAAACTCATTCAGGATGTTTACTTTGGCTAATTGATTGATTATTGTAAACCCATTAAAGTCCTCCTGGCTTTTAGAAATGATGAGAATTATTACTTCCCTGCTGTGAAAAAATAATGCCTCACCTTCCTTCTTGAACCTGTTCTCCAAGTACATGCTATACTTTTGAATAATAGATTGCTCATAATCCTCGCCTACTTTTAAGTATTCACACTGCATCTTATGTTTGCATATAAGTTGTTTTTATTTGTTCTTTCACACATGCTAGGTCAGAAAGCCAACAAATTATTTCTCTCTCCCTCTCCCTGCTTGTGTTTCTGCCCCCTCTCTGCCCCTTCCTCCAATCTGTTGCTCCCCTTCTCCCAAAGGTGATGGGAACAGTATTGTCTGTTATCCCCAACAAATAATAAACCAGTCCAAGTTTCCCACATCTTAGCAGTCTGACTCTATAAACTGGAATTCTCTGCCTAAACAAAGAGATTTGTTTTGTTTTGTTTTCTCATAAACAAGATGACTGTGTTCAGCCCTATGAAATTCTCACCATTTTCATCATATGACTTAGTAAAAGATTTGACTTTTATTTGCCAGGCATTTGCACTTAGGACTAGTAAGGATAAACCTCTGTAACCTTCAGCTTCCTCACTAGAAAAGGACCTATCAGTGTCTCTTTTGCTATCTTTTAGAGTCAAATATATTGTTTATAATGTGGCACACTCCAGCAGGGGACCACCAGATTACCTAAGAAGGGGTGAACCAGCCGTCAACATCGATGTAATTTAAATAAGGAAATTAGGGGATGCCTCAGGATCAGTAAAGTCCTTTACTGTGTTTTAACTCTAATAATATCCTTACTCTTAAGGTTCCAAACTGGCCCAGAGGAATAGATATTTGATTTTGATAAATTGTCCTCTAAAACAGATGAACCCATTTTACACTTACCCTAACAGTGGATATATAAAGTCATTTCACTATTTACTGTCTTGTTGGGTGAGAAATTATCTCTCCCAACTAGTTCCAATACTTTGTCTATTTGGGAGTAGTTTTTGATCTGTTCTCAATTTTCAAGTGGTATAAATAAGTGTAATTTGTGTCTTTGATTTTTTTCCACTTAGAATATTATTTTAAGATCACTTTCTAAGTCAATGGATGACATGGCCATTTCTGTTACTCTTGAGACATTACAGAATTGCTTTGCAAAGGCTTTGCAATTGATGCTCTCATCAGAGATGCCTAAAGTCCCCCTTTAGTCTCCTTGCAAGTTCTGGTGTTTCTGAAATTATTTTAGCTAATTTAATAAGCTAAAGGTACAGCTTTCTTTTTATTGTCCAGGAACTATAATTTAAAGGACCTCCTAGTGATCCCCAACCACATGGAAGCCTGGCAGTGACGCCAGAGGTTTGTTTTCTGTTCTTTCACCTGCTAGTTAATAAGTAGGTAATATTTCCAGACTCACAGTTGGATCAGATTGAACTGCTCTTGCTGAGCTGTTAATGATTCAGAAATACCTTCCCTACCTCTCCACCTATTTGAATTCTACCAGTACCTCTGAGAGCACCTCAAGTACCACTTCATTTAAATGGCCTTCTCTGGTAACCCCCAGCCAACTCTATGCCCTCTCCTACCTAACCCCAGATCACCAGTGCTCCTACCGTGTGATGCTCAGCAGAAGTCAATTTGTTCCCATTATTTGCTCCATGATAGGGTTTTGTAAAATGTATAGAGTCCATTTATCAGATCATGACTTTCTTTTTTCAATATTAGTTTTTAATCTGTGTGAACAGACTTCCTAGCACAGTGCCAGCCACACTGCATCGGTGCTTCATTAATCCTATTGGTCATCCTGAACTGAGTGCCATGTCAAACAGATTTTTCTCCAAAAACTAGTAGAATATAAGAAACACCATACACTTCTGTTACTGGTTATTTCTAGACCTCTGAGCAAACCAAGCAAAATTATTATTTTACATTTCTTTCAGAAATTACTGTTTTTCATATCATTCTGTTGTAGGTACCTTTACCATAATGGTCATTCCTGGTACAGTCTTATTTCAGTGAGCAAAACTGATTTCTCCTCAAAGTATCTTCAGCAGTCTCACTCAGTAGATTGACTTTCTTCTCTATTTAGATGTGTTTCTACCATGACACCAATCTGCTCAATCCTGATAACTTTCTTTGTTATCAATTGTCTAATATTAGTATTTTCCAGCTCTGCTATTGTCAAGACATACCTGCTTGTGTCATCTAAGTGACTATAATCCCACTTTCCTCAGCATATGGAGCTTCTCTGATGGAGGAAAAGTCATCTATGGCGAACTTTGCCTCACTAACTTAAAGTACTTCCAAATGACAAATGTTAAGATTCTACCTCTTATCCTCTCTAAGTCAGTTTCCCTCATATGAATCCTTATCAGATGCTCAAAAAATACCACTGTGTGTGTTCATTTGTCTATGTTTATACATTTGCATATAGGTATATGTGTTTATGTGTTCATAAGTATACGTGGGCTTACATGTATATAAGTATAGTATATGCAGACAAATATCTGCTCTAGCAATTAGAATACACTTAAAACTATTGCAGAGGCTTTCAAATGTTTCCTTTTAACTTTAAAACACCTTTGAATGGTCACTCAAGCAGAAAGTCAATAGGCATAAAAAATAGTGATTATCCAGTTGAATAGTGGGAATTAGGAAGCCCTTGGGAGCACTGTTCAAAATCTGCGATCTGTCCTCTGCTGTTGAACATACATTGCTTCTCTGTATCCCTTGCCTACCAGTCTCCATCCATACTGACCTCCTTTTAGTTTTGGAACCTGCTAAGCTTGTTCTTGCCCTCAGGACTTTGCTGCATCTATTTCCTCTGCCTAGACTCTCCTGGCCCAGATCTTCCCACTTTACATACAAGTCTGGCTCCAGGTTATTAGAAGCACAAATTAAAAGTCACATTTCCAAAGATTGGCCAAATGGCTCCTTCCCTCCTCTCCCACGCCCAGGTTACCATTTCCTCCCTACAACTGGCACTTACCATTACCTGATAGTACCTTCCTACTTTATTGTGTGTTCGTGTTCCAGGAATCCTCACTAGGAGGTAAACTTCAGGACAGTAGGGAGCAAATTTATCTTATCCAAAGTTTTGTCTTCAGGTCTTTAAACAATGCCTGCAGATAAAGGACTTTTAGTTTTGTTTTTTTTTTTTTTTTTCCTAACTCAAGTATCACTGCTGTACAATTTAGCTTCAGCAGTATAATATGATTTAATATTTACAGACATTGCAAAATGATCAATATAGATTTATCACTTTTTGATATAACATTCAAATTTGCAGTGCTTTATCAGATTAATTATTGTCCCCATGCTGTACATTAAATCTCCCTGACTTACATATTTCATAACTGCAAGTTCATACCACTTATTCAATGAGGAAAATTGTATCAGTGAAATATTAGTTTATAAGACTATCAAACTGCCACATGATTTTTTTTTTCCTGTTTATATAGTCATTGGAGTTTATTTTTTAACATTCCAGTTTTTTTAAGGTGTATCACAAGCTTTTTTTGTAGTTAATGTTACCAGGTCAAGTTTTGATATTTGAACTGGAATTTCTGGTAGAAATCTGAAAACTGGTGGTCAGAGGCTACTGCATAGAATAAAGTGTGTTAAAATCAATTCTGAACATTTTAAAAGAACAACTAAGGAGAACTTTTACCTACTGAAGTAAGTAAAATTTCCAAGTTCATTTCCCCAAAGGAATCACCATGGTATCATGTTCTGGTACTACTTAAATTATAGTACCAAAAATTAATTCTATTTCAAACTTTCAGATTCTCCAAACAAAAGCTTTTGACTTTTACATCAAAATAACATTGGTTGACAAAAAAAAAAAAAGGTTTGTTATTGTTACTAGCTAGAAAACATTAGTTTTAATCAACTTTTTACCTAGTTACAGATTTACTTAATGGGAAACTACTAAATACATCATTTGCTTGGGAAGAGCAATTATTTGTTAATTTAATATTGCAATTTGTGTTCTCTTCATTCCTTTAACAAGAATCTGCCTGTGTTGAACTAGGCATCCTCTTCTGGAAACTATATTTCCTAAAGTTAAATTACCAATAGGCCTACCCTCCTAATCTTAAATAATTCTTTTGGAAATACAACCAACACCTTGTTAAAAAGAAATTTTTTACACTATCGCATGTCTCAGTAATGATGGACGAATGTGTGACACAACTTTCCCATCAATCTGAAATCTCAATTTCATCCACTTTCTATTAAATTATAATTAAAGGGATAAAAGGATTCAGCATATACAGCAGAAGGTTTTAATAGCATAATTTTATTCCAAAAAGCAAATATGAAACTGAAAAGAAAAAAATGTTGTGATTTGAGGACCCAGAAGTTACTATTACTTATATCACTGCATTTCCTTTAACTTGCTTTTTCTACAAATGTATAAACGAATGCATTTGGTTCTTAAGCTTTACTATAGTTGCAAATATATAGCTGTATCACATTTTCTTTCCAAAAGGAGGAAAAATTTTCTCCTATCAGTAAATATTCTTTGGATGCTTTGGATGTATTTTAAATATTTACTGAAATGGTTAAACAAGCATCTTTTATTTGTACATTTTCAGATCTTAACTGACCACATCTTTTTCGTCTCTTGTGAATTCTATTTGTTTTCTATTGAAGCACTCCCAATTTTTTTCTTTTTGACTTCAGATTCTTTGTGTATTAGGTATTTTGCTCCTTGATTCATCATGTTATAGGCCAAACACTTTCAATAGTTACAGTTTTAATATAATTTTGAATTTTCTTATAAAATTACCACTTAATATGAAAATTAGTCATTAGGTACTTCTTTCAAAACTTTATGAACTTGAGAATATTTTCTTATAAGCTTATTGCTAATATAAGATACAATTTTCTCCTGCTAATAGCTATTTTTGCTATATAACTAATTTTACTCATGAATATTCCAAAAATACATAAAAATGTACTCTTTGGATCATCAGCCAGAATCAGTCACTTCTGAGAAGTCAGGAAACTTAGTCTAGATGGTAATGAGCCAGGTCACACAATTCTTTTTCCTGTGATTTCTACATAGTGTCCTTCCATGAGGAAGTGAGCATTGAAGAGCCTCATGTGAATTATGGTACCAGCTTGGAACCAAGGGAAAAATTGATTCTCATTTTGAGTATATTCTCCTGACTCACAAAGATCACCCAGCAGTAATGATTGTTCTTTGAATGTTCACATGTGACAAGGAGACCGTTTCACCCAACTGTATTTAAAACTGTTCTTCTTTCAATGATTTCAGAAGCCTGTGTGTACCATTGGAAACTCTGTCTCATAACAGATTTGTTTTCCTCCTGAATGCCTTTGCTCAGAACACAGTCACTCTTTTCATTGAAAAGCCACATGGCCATGTGTTGGGAAAGCCTTGGATCAAGAGGCAGGCAGTGCTGTGCAGACATGTTTTTGCCAGTCAATCTTTACCCTCTCTGGCTTAGTTTCCACATCTGTAACACGGGAGCTTTGCCTCCTTCCTGGGGTGCCTGTGGGCATTGCTAAGATGATGGAGGTGATGTCCTTTTGGCACTGATCTGTATGTAGAAGGCACCCAATCATGGTTGACATTAGCACAGTTATTATATGATAAGCATATCATATAATGGTCTTGCCTGGTTCCCTTATCCGAGGATTTTGCTGCTTTTTCAGAGGAAGAGTTCTTATCTCATTACTGCTGTGCTGAGACTGCTGTGTTGGTCACCTGTTTCCCGTAACTGCTGTGCAGGAACAGAGCCATGTTAGCAACTGCCAGAGCTTGTATGGACTATGGCCTGTGCCTGTTCCCCTTCACAGCATCTTAGGGTTGTCATTTCATTGACTCCTCATCCAATCAAATAGGTGCTATTATCACTATATAGTTACAAATAAACATACCAACTCACAGAGAGGCTAGGAAACCTGCCCTGAGCCACACAGCAAATCAACTGCAGGGCTGATATGTGAACAGTGCAGACCTTGCCCCCTCCCTTGCATTCACACATACTGCGATAGGACCTCCATGTAGTGGCAGCCTTCTGGGACATTTGACTCAGAGAGGGGTGAAAACATGTGCCGCCAGAAGAGAAGGTGATGCTCAATGATGAGTGTCATTAACCATAGGTGGTATCTGGAAGGAGGAAAGCCACTGCCAGACAAAATCCATACATTCTGCTAACACAAACTGGCTTTGTATTTCTTCCAATAAAGAATCTCCACCGTGCCAGGAGATTTCCTGTTGATGGTAAATGGTGTCATTTCTTGTTTTGCCAAGAACCCTTTTCTGTAATTGCAGCCCTATAAACATCAGCAGCAGGAGGCCACTAGGGAAGCCTTTGTCTAGAGTATCATAGGGTCTGTCTCCTTTGAGTAAATAAATAGATCTTATTTATTAAGCATGTAGAATTTATTTAAAATACAGACTCTATGGGAAGCAATAGAGAAATGTATGAATTTCCCATGTGTCACAAACGTAAAGTAATATTATATTAACAATATCTAAACCAGCTCTGTCTTAATATTCATTTTAGCATCCCAGATAATGATATTTCTCTCAATTCTATTTTAATCTAAAATACAAACAGCTTAGGCTTTGCTTGCCTTGAATCATTATTATAGTGAGGTTGAGCCATCTGTGTTTTTCTTATTCTGCTCATAGCTCCAAGGAGAAGTCTTCAAATTGAACAAGTTGGGAGAAGAATTTCTGTGGAGTAAATTCAGATATGCAGTGAGATCGAAAAGCCTGCAACTTTTTCTCTTTTAGATTGAGCTGAGTGTGAAAATTCATCCCACCCCACCAAGTTATATACCATTTTCAAAACCTTTTGAGATCTGGATCCATGTTTCATGATTATCTTGGCTCAGTTCACCTAGAATCCTCAATATACCTCTTGTTGACTTCTAAGATCATAGACTTGGCATAGCAGCAGATTGTGTGAGCTTAAATTAGAAACTATAAAATCTCTTGTTAGGCAACTAAAAAGCATTATATATACACACCTAATGTTTTTAAGTTAGTGTCAAGGAGAACAGCTGTCCCCTCCTGTAATGCATTCCTTCGTTCAGGCCAAGATTTTAGCTAGATTCAATTTGTTTCATTGTGCAGTTGCTTACAGTTTTACAGTTGATCTAAAGAATGTATTATAAATTAAATGAGCATAATTGACTTGCAGCAAGCTATACATACTTAAATTGTTATGACAAGGTTGACACATAAAAACTTAGGGAATTTTGTTTTTTTTTAACTATATTATTTTGATTGAGATAATGTTGATATATAAAACCACATGTGATTTAGAGATAGAGGTTCAGACCTTCTCCTATGTATGTACCAAACTATATCTCACCCATCACTAACATACCCGTAGTCCTCTATCATAGTCTACCAGGTACTCCAACTCTGCTCACCCCTCCCCACTCTCCCATTCTGATAACCGTAGTTCTGCAGTCTGATATCTCGAGTTTGTCTTAGTTTGGCTTTGTCTACTTTTTTTTCCCCTATATTTCACCTGTAAGTGTAATCACCCTTTCTCCTTATGACTTATTTCACTTAAACATAATCCCCTCCAGTTCCAACCATGTTGTTATATGACAAGATTTCGTCTTTTTTTTTAATCACTGAAAAGTATCCAATTGTATATATACCACATCCTCTTAATCCACACATCTGTCATTAGGTGCTTATGTTGTTTTCATAACTTAGGTATTGTAAATAATGTGCAAGGACATGGAAATGCATCTATCCCTTTGAATGAGTGTTTTTTCATTCTCCAGATAGATACCTTGGGGTGTAATTTTTGAATCATATGGCAGTTCTAATTTTAATGGTGAGAAATCTCCTTATGGTTTTTCCATAGTTCTAGACCAGTCTACATTTCCACCATCAGTCTATAAGGATCCCTGTTCTCCACACCCTTGCCAATACTTGTTTTTTGGTCTTTCTTGTATAGGGTATTCTCACAGGTGTGCAATGGTATCTCACTGTAGTTTTGATTTGCATTTCTCTGATGATGAACATTTATTCATGTATGTGTTGGCCCCTTGTTTATCTTCTTTGGTGAAATATCTATTTAGGTCTTCTGGACATTTTAATTTTTAATTATTTTTTATTGATTGCATGTACATAAACACACACACATCATTGTCTATCCTGAGGTATTCCCATCTCCTTGTCACCCATAAACCATCTTTATCTCTTGTGTCTTCCCTCTCCCCCAATTTTACTCTTCTCACCTCTCTTGCTCAATGCTTCAATTCTGTTAGCAGTTTTAAATTATTCGTGTCTGTTTGTTTGTTTTCCCTGTATCCCTCAGAGAAATGAGACCATCCCATATTTCTTTTTCTTTTCGGCTTATTTTCGCTAACATAATTCCATAGCTCCAAACATGTTGCTGCAAATGACATGCTTGTCTTCTTTGGTTGATGAATAATATCCCATAGTGTAGATATACCACATCTTTTTCAGCCATTTTTCCATTTTGGGGCATTCGTGTTGTTTTCTTATCCTGGCAATTGTAAATAGTGCTGTGATAAACATCCTGGTACTTGTGTCTTTTTGAATTAATGGTTTTGTGTCCTTTGGGTAGATTCCCAGTAGTGGGATTGCTGGATCGAATGGTAGTTCTATTTTCAGAAGCTTGAGTGTCCTCCACACAACCTTCTATAGTGACTGGACCAGTTGGCACTCCCAGCAGCAGTGTAAGGTGTTCCTTTTTCTCCATATCTGTGCCAACACTTGTTGGGCCATTCTTATTGGTGTAAGATAGTATCTCAGTGTGGTTTTGATTTGCATTTCCCTGATTATTAGTGATGTGGAGCATTCTTTTGTATGCCTATTGGCCATTTATATTTCCTCTTTGTAAAATGTGTTTTTAGTTATTTTCCTCACTTTTTGACTAGGCTTTTTTGCTTTTTTTTTTTTTTTTTTTTTTTTTTTTTTTTTTTTTTTTTTTTTTTTTTTTTTTTTTTTTTTTTTTTTTTTTTTT